>LZPO01028523.1:7694-19248 GCA_001675575.1 Neotoma lepida | reverse complement strand
GCAAGCACAGCATTCAATTCCTCCTCTGCCTAAAGCTAGGAGGGAAGCTGCCCCGGTATCCCGCAGTTCCTGTGGTCAGTGATTGTTGTGCTCTGGGAACAAACAGCAAGGACACAGTCCTGACCTAGAGATGGCTGTGTTGTCACCTGGGTCAGATAAATGACTGCTTCAAATATTTAAGAAAAATGTGAAAAGAATCCTGTTTTTAAGAAAAATGTGTGAGAGAGTTCCTTGTGGCCATTTAACTAGAATTTAATAAGTGAGGATTGCCTTCATCAGTGACTGATGAGAAAGGACAAAACTTGAGTCCCTGAATTTGAAAATCACCAGAATNATCTTCCCTTTTTTGGTGGACGACTAAACTAGAGAAGGATGCCATTGTGCAATTGGTGTGAGGACAAAAAGACACGTGTCCAGTAATATGTCACACAATTCCTGAGTGTNAACTGCCTCAGTCTCTGACACAAATGCCCATAGAGCTATGATGTCAGAGCCATATGTAGGTAACCTACAGTCATATGTAGGTAACCAGCAGGAAAGAACTTCACTGTATTGTTGTGCATGTGACATCACAGAAACAGACTAGGGTAAGCTGGCATCACTGCTGTGTAACATGCCAGCTGCACTCTGTTCAATACTCTACTGTCACCATCTCCAAATTCTTCACGTTTTTGAACAAGGAATTCCATTTATTTACTTTGGATGATGTATCAAAAAGTATGTATCTGGTTCTGGATAGAGGTGACACTGGCTGGAATGTACGGAGGAAGAAGAGATATGTTCTCAACTACTGCCACCCAAGTCAGAATGTTTACACTAGAGCCATTGAGCTCAAACCCAGGATTTGTTGAAATGGCAATTTTCTGCTTCCTTTTAGTATGTCAAAGATCAAGCCTTCAGGACTTTGATTATATAGATTTAATGTATTTCTATAGAGCAGTGGTTCTCAACTTTCCTAATGCTTCAACCCTTTAATACAGTTCCTCATGTTGTGGTGACCCCCAACCATAAAACTATTTCATTGCAAATTCATGACTGTAATTTTGCTACTGTCATGAATCATAATGTAAATATCTGATATGCAGGATATCTGATATGTGATTTCCGTGGAGGTCACAACCCAGAGGCTGAGAAGCACCGATAGAGAGGTGTGTTTTTTGGCATGCATGAGAAACTGTCTATTGTCATATATGTAACTGCTTAAGTGAGTCTGGTTTTTTTCAGTGTAAATGGCAGCTTACTTAAGCCAAAGAATACTCTGAATTTGTCTCCAATTTACCTAAGTTGGTTGACTTAAACCACTGAAAGCCAAAGAAAACTTCTTTTCAGTAGCGTTGTTCTTCATATTAATAGAAATGGTTAAGTTTTTATATGAGCATACAAAGAAACAGAACCTCACTTTTACCATTGGCTTCAATGTTTTCCTTGATACATTTGTGGGGTAGGGCAGAGAGATATGCTGAAATAATCTAAAGTCAAACTATATCAAGTTGCAAAGTAAAATATCCACATGGTCTACTCAAATAGTTTGTGATCCAAAGTGAATTTTATGCAAGTATTAGTCACTTTACTTCAACATTCAAGCTGCCATATTTAATAAATGAACAGTATTGGTCATATTGATAGTTACATCATCATCAATTCATTTGGTAACCAAATAATCTGTCCTCTATATTTTAATCTCAGTGGGACTGAGAGAGGAGAGAAGTGAGAAAGAGTGGAGATTGTGATAAGATTTTTCTTGAGATAGTTTTTAGATATGCAGTGGATGGCCTTGAACTTGTGGTCACCCTCCTGCTTGCTTCCTGAGTGCTGGGCTTCTAGGTGTAAACCACCATACCCTACCCAAGCCGATAAGATTAAGTATAGTCATTAAATATTTTGGTTATGTGCCAATATTCTTGTACCATGTCAAGGATTCTCAATCTTTACACTGTTGACACTGACATTTATGGTGTGTGAGTGTCCTTTGCAGGACATTTAGCAGCATTTCCGTCCTCTGACATTTCCTTCCATTCTCAGTTATGATAACTCCAAATGCCTGTAGACCTTTCTGGGTATCTTCAATGGGGTCACAAGTTCATCCAGTTGAGAACTGCTAGGCTACAGTAAACAAAGCATACATTGAGAGGGCACTTCTCCACAGCTAACATCTATGAACATCAAAAATGTTTCTCTTAATTTCTTTGATAGGCTGATACATTGTTATTATACTTAAAATGTGCATATAGAACATCCTCCTCTGCAAAAATGAACATCTCCTAAGCCTTAGAACAGCTGAGCTACAGGATCTATTACAGAATCTTCCCAGAAATGTTTGTGTGGTGGGGAAGGGGGACAGATATTTTTCCAAGCTAGAGGTAGCTTCAAGTCATTTGTTCCTATGTTATTTACACAGAAGATGTAGCTGAGTAAATGATAATAAATTTAATGAAGTCAGATGTACAAACACACTGAGTTAACACCGTATCAGTACATTCAACATCTTTGTTTCATGATTCACAAAAGAAGTCAATGGGTCACAAAACAAAACGAAAAGGCATGAATTCTGGAAAGGGATTTGTCTGCTATTGGGTGGTTGGCAGGAGTAGGAGATAAGTTTCACAAGTATGTGAAAACGTCGAAGAACAAGTTCAACTAACAAAGTAGAAGAGAAAAGGAGATCATTGANGAGTGGTTTCCCACTGCCATGATGCCACTGCTTTTGTGCGGAGAGCTTGACACAGGAATCGTGGAAAGATGTGATTGCTCCCACAACACGGCACTGTGCCACCTGAGAGCTTGAGATAGCCCAGAGAAAGGTTAATATTTTTTTCTAAGAGTTTTAAAAGTCATCATTAAAGTTAACTGTGCAGTTACCCTGCATTTTTGAATATTTTCCTCACTGTCACTCATGTGACAAACCTTCAACAATTTCTGTGTCTTTGTTTCTGGTGTTTCAAGTCTATTGCTGCTTACTGTTGATTCTGTACTTCCCTGATATTGGGACAATATGCTGGCCAGATAATTAATTTTCTAAAATGTTTCAAACAAAAAAAAAGAGGATGTAAAAATGTTCTTTTAAGCTTTAGCATCAAGAACTTGCCTCTAAAATATTTTTTATTTAGTCTATGAGTGGGGAATGGCTATATATCACATTTGTTCTTGGAGAAAGTATGCATCTAAAATTAGGAAGGCATTTACTCTAAAAGATTTGAGTAGCTGCTTTCATCCTTTGAGCAAATGTACCTTTGAAGTAGATAATGCAAGGTAGTGTGACATAAACTCTTCATGTCTCAGAAACCAGCAAAGACATGCTGGACATGCTGCCTGNACTTAGTATGCTTTCTTGAAGCTTGTAGTTGAGAACATTATCTCTCAGCACCATGATGGACTGTAACCCTCTGCAACCATAAGCCAAAGCAAATGTTCCCTTCTGAAAGTTTCTCTTAGACATGGTGCTTTATCAGAACAACATTCTTCTCTCTTCACTTATCTTTAAGGGATTGATTATTTGCCAGTGGCCATGTCAGAGGAGTGACAGGTGGCAANTGACTTCAGGGTGTCAGCCCACTAGGAGGAAAATCCTTGATGGTAGGGTGAAACTTGGATAGGCAAGGCCCTGAGACCACAGACCCTAGAGTGTCTTTTGCTTTTGCTGTGCCTTCACATGTTTGCTGCTGCCATTTTCCTCTGGTATCTGGCATGGTATGAATGGGTATGGGGAGATCCCTACTGCCTGTAATGTAGTATGTTTATCTCATGTAAACATACCATTCTACTTGGCATTTTTAACTGTGGATTATTATGAAGATGATTCCTTCCTAAGCTGTACTGTCTAATTGATAATAATAATGTTAGTTTATATAGAGTTTTGATAAATAAAAATAAATACAAGGAAATGTCACACAGCTAGGGCCTGTGAGTATCATGTAAGGAGCTGCATAGATCACAGTTCAGGTTAATGATTAAGGAAAACAATTGAGTCCCCAGGATCCAGGCTGGCTCTAATTCTCTTAATGCTGAACGATGCAATCACAGCTTTTGGTGTGCATCATTGGCTGAAACAAAGCCTTAAAATAACTTCAGATTAGATCAGATGTTTTGATAATAGCTTTGAGATGAAAAACCCCAGAAAACAATCTGAAGTTTGAAAGGACACATAGCCGATTTATAGATTCATTAGGTTAGGGTAAAAAGTACAAAGCAGCCCAGTTGCTGCTAGCTGATGTACTTTCCTTGCTGGGTTTGGTTGGTGATCAAAGGTGATGATTAATTCCTTGTGCCCATTTTTACCCTCAATCTCCTGATATAAGAAACTATTGATGAGTGGGTACACACCCCAAAGATTTAAAGCAAAGGTGAGTGATTCTTTTTCATATATAAAAGTTTAGGTTTGTGATTCCTTTCAGATTCCTTATAAGATTACCTTTTAAGATAAGTAATAAAGTAATTGGCCCTTTCTTTGTAACTGTGAAACTGCAGCCTGCCAGTAAAAGATCTGACTGAGAAGAATACCTTGCATGCCCACACAGTTAATCTATAACAAGTTTCTTGGGTATGAATGTATGTGGGTTCTTAGGATAATTTGTTCCACCTGTAATATATAAAATGTTTAATCATGTAAGGGATATGTAAAGCATGCTGTTTTTTATTGTTTGTTTTGTGTTCATTGTAATTATTCACTTGAAAAACAGAATGTAGCTACATTGTAATTTTTATATAGTCTGAAAGATTTTGCTGGTGTATATACACTGTAAGAAAAAGATTAAAGAGACAGTTAAAATGGTCTAGAAGGAAAACAAAAAAAATGAGAGTTAAAGTGATTTAGAAGGAAAACAACAGGAATGAGAGAATTAAAATGAGTTAAAAGGAAAACATCAAGAATGAGAGAGTTAGAAGGAAAACATCAAGAATGAGAGAAGGAAATCACCAGGAAAATAAATAGAGAATGCAAAAGAAGAATAAAGAAAAGGTCTGAAGGAAACCATCAAGAGGATATGTGAGTATCTGTTTCCCTAACTCCCTCAGATAAAAAAGACTTGTAAGTGCTGACTCTGGATTTCCCTTTGAAGCCTGTGCTACTGGAGGCTGGCCTCTCAGGCTGTGAAAATTATTCTTAGCCTTTTATTGCTTATCTAGANCCTTAACTAAAGTACTGCTCAGTAGAGAAAAACAATGACCTTATAAAATTTGCAGGCAAATTGATGGAACTAGAAAATATCATCCTGAGTGAGGTAACTCAGACTCAGAAGGACAAACATGGTATGTACTCACTAATAAGTGGACCCTAGATATAAAGCAAAGGACAATCAGACTTCAACCCACAGATCCAGGGAGGCTACCTAGCAGGAAGGACCCTAGGATGACTGTGGCATAAAATAAGTTTTGGTTTTGCCCAATCACTGGGCATGCTTTAGTGAAACATTTCACTATTAGGATAAGAATTTGTACCATATCAAACTGATGAAAGGATATACTGGCTGTACTTTTAGGAGGGGAGGCTAAAATCTTTTTAGATTATGGACTAGCCTATAGAAAAAATGTCTGCCATAAATCAAATAGTGAGGGGAAAGATGAATAGGAATCTCACTTACACAACTAAAGTAAAACATAGCTCTCTGAACAAATGAAGATAGGTTTCTTCTGTATCCCAGAATCAAATCAATATTTATATGTATAATTCAGCTATTATTTGGCTTAAAAGGGCTTATTGGGAAATATTATCATTTTTAATATTTTCTACAGAGAAAATATTTTCCAGTTTCAAAAAACTCTGGACTTTTGAATTATAACCTGTATTTATGTTCAAAATATCTGTATATTATGTCTCCTGCAGTTGTACATCAAATATTTTTACATTCCGAAAATAAAAAATAAAAAAAACAATGAAATGTTTCCTAATGATATTCTGCTATACTCATAGTCAGTGCCTTGTCCAGTTGTCATCAGAGAAGCTTCCTCTGGCAGCAGATGGGAACATATGCAGAGACCCACAGACAGACATTATGTAGGGAGAGAGAGAGTCTACATTGGAGGTTTCCATTGGGTCCTTCCCCTTGGAGATCAAGGAACCCTGTGGAAGAGGGGGAGGAAGGNTTGTTGGAGGGGATGGAGGACACCAGAGAACATAGCCCACTGAATCAACTAAGCAGAGCTCACATAAGCTCACAGAGACTAGAGCAGCAAGCACCAGGCCTGCACAGATCTGCACCAGGTCCTCTTAATAAATATTATGGCTGTTAGCTTGGCATTTTTGTGCAACTCCTAACAGTGGGGTGGATGTATCTCTGACTCTTTGCCTGCTCTTGGGACTCATTTCCTACTATTGGGTTGCCTTGTCCAGCTTCTTGATATGAGGGCTTTTGCCTTGATTGTTTGTATCTTGTTTAGTCCTATTTGGCTGTCATCTCTTGGAGACCTGTTCTTTTCTGAAGAGGAAAAGGAGAGGGAGTGGATGGGGGAAGAGGGAGTGGGGGTGGTGACTAGAAGGAGTGGAGGGAGAGGAAACTGTGGTTGAGATGTATTGTATGACAGAAGAATCTGTTTTTCAATAAAAAGAAAAAGAAAATGGCTACTCTTAGTTACACAGTGTTGTCACATTATAGTCTAAAAAGGAAGCAGTAAATATGGCAAATTAAAAGTCTGAATTCTTTTCCCTACTCCGGCACTAACACACTGTGTGGCCTTTACTGCATCATTTATACTGGGTTCTTTCTGTTCCTTAGTCTTGTTTCATCTAAAACACATCCTGACCACCCCTGTGGCTGATTCGACCCAGATAACAGGAATGCAGCAGCCTTTTGAGAAAATTAGCTGGTAGAACTAATCAAAATGTAAATCTATATGGCCCTCTGACCAGCAATTCTATTTCTAGCTAACTTATTTACCAGATTTGAGAACACTTATAGAAGAAATTTATCATAAAAATGATAAATGATTTTGGCAACCATAAACTAGAGATAGCTTTGGTTGGTGTCAATATATTATAGTAAGACAAATTAGGTAATTCATAATTTAAAATGGCTTGTACCTTCAGAGAATTGTAGAGACCTATGGGAATTAATATGGAAAAATATTTATGATAAATTTATAAAGTGAAAATGTAATGTGTAAAGCACTCATTATCCATTTAATAATATTAAGTGTGTGTGTGTGTGTGTGTGTGTGTGTGTTATGCTTGTAATAGGCAAGGGACAATATTGATCAATATATCCCAAATTCACAGTAGGTAAATCAAAATAAAGGAAAAAATCGTCACTTTTTCTCAAAATGCCGCTGACCTGTTTGTATATACATCATATATGAAATAGTTTACTTTTAATAAACAATGTTTATTGCAAATTTTATTATGAATAATAATTAAAGGCATATAGGAAAACAAATAGTTTTTACTGTGTCAGACATATATATTTCACTTAGGTTCTACCCTAGTGGCATTTCACTGCTGCTTTACCATAGATCTTTGTCTCTCTTTTTATCATTACCTCACGTATTCTTGATATGTTTCAAGTCAAATATTACATACATGAGCCTGTTTCCCCTAAACACTTCACCTCACATAACAAATGACATTTTGTCAGGCATGTAAATAAAATACCTCCTGAAAACAGATGCCGTGGGAACTCTGACCATGCCTCCACTCCCTAAACATCATCTCTCTCTCTCCAATTCCTAACCTCATAATAGAACTTTCTAAGGTTCAAGAAATGGAGGTGTCACTTCATGCTCAGAGCTGAAAAGGGATCTTGGATATATGAGGAGAATTAATACCGTTTTAGGTTAATGAATAAACACGACTTAGACTTCTACCTTTAGCACACTTCACTGGAAGATGTGGAATGAAAGCCAGGGAAGTTTTCTTGTTGCTTTGAGAAAATACACAGCAAAAGCAATGTAAGGAAAGAACAGTTTGCTCTAACTTGCGATCTGAGGTCAGGGAATTACGGTGGCAAGAGATAACTGAATGGGGGGATGTATAGAAGGAAAAGAGAATGTCAATAATGACGTGGATGAAAATGGTAGTGGATCACATAAACTAGAGATTGAAAACATGCTCCAAAAAGAGGGGAAGGGGCGGGGGGAGTCTTGACCGGGTGGGGAAGCAGCCCTGGGAAGAGAAGTATAGGATACATCACAGCCTCTGAGACCACAGCTTCAATAAGTTGATGGGAGTGGACTAAGACGGCAGGAGTGACCCAAAGAACTAGGGCTCTCGGTCCAGAGAACTTGGAGAGTCTGACTGAACAGTTGATTCTGCAGCTTGAGTATGGTCAGGTTCAAGCAACAACAGATTATAAATATTAGAAAAATATGTAGCTATTCTTAATGTGTAAACTTTTCTTTGTGGTTATTTCTTTTTTTTCCTTCTTTATTTTATTTTACATACCAAGCACAGTTTCCCCTCCCTCTTGTCCACCTGTTCCCTCACCTCACCTCCCTTCTGACCCCCCTCCATCCACTCCTCCTCGCTCTCCATTCAGATGGGGTAAGGTCTCCCTTGGAAATACACAAAGCATGGCTTATCAAGTGGAAGCAGGACTAAGATCCCCCCTGCATCAAGGCTGAACAAGGCATCCCACCATAGGGAATAGATTCCAAAGAGCCAGCTCATGCATCAGGGACAGGTCCCGATTCCACTGCTAGGGGCCCCACAAAAGACCAAGCTACACAACTGTCACCCAGATGCGGAGGGTCTTGGTCAATCCCATGCTGGTTCTCTAGCTGGCATGTAGTTATTTCTTAAACAGTAAAGTACAGCAATTTATNTAGCATTTACATGTAGTAAATATCATAATTCATTTATAGAACATTATGCAGGGGGCTGCATCTAGATTATATACAAAGACTATGCAGCTTTGTAATCTGTCTTTCTTGTTGGATTTTCTTTAGAGTGCCAGTCCCCAAATAATAACATAGAGACNTCTTATTAATTATGAAAGCTCAGCCTTTAGCTTAGGCTGTTCTCAACCAGCTCTTATAACTTAAACTGACCCATTTATATTAATATACATTCTGCCATGTGGCTTGTTACCTCTCCTTCATTCTGTATGTCCAACTTCCTCAATGTCTTGCTGGCATGTTCTGTGCACCTAGATTCATCCCCAAGTTCCTCTCTCTGAAGTCCCGCCTAACCTGTCCTACCTAGCTACTGGTTGTTCAGCTTTTTATTAAACCAATCACCATGGCACATCTTCACACAGTGTACAAATATCCCACAACACAGCTTTATGTAAGGGACTTCAACAGCTGCAGTTTGGATTCTATGGGAGGTAGGAGGTGGGACTAGAATCAGTCCTAGCAGAAATTAAGGGATGGAGTAATTTTTATGGAGATCAATAAATATTATTTATAATTTATTATAATTCCTATTTAAAATGCTTACCTTTCTAAGGAGTAGAAAATATAAACTTAGCTAACCATTTACCCCCATCTTTCTCCTAAAATGTGTGCCATCCCACTCCATGCTTTGCTGCGTTGAGGAGAATCATTAATGAGATAGCTTTGGGCTCCTTTTCAGGGCTGAGTCAGATTCAGGTAAGGAAGCCTGGTTCTCAGCATGGCTTCTAAGCATAGTTGCATAGCCCTGCTGTTTCCTCTCTCTGTTAACCCTCCTTTCCGGGCTTGCTCTTAGGCGTCACTCACAAATCCTAGAGTTCTTTGCTCACTGGAACTGTGATGTGAAAGCTCTCAGACACCAGCCACACAGCTCCTGCTTCTGCTCGTGAGGTACTGCCCCTCCTCCCTGGATGCCTTTTCAAATGACTTGAACACATTGCACACTTAGTCCTGGTGGCAGTTTGAATGAGGAATGTTCCCCAGTAGTCTTGGACATTTGAATACTTGGTCCCTAGTTGATGTCATTGTTTGGGAAAGTTTAGGTGGTACAGCCCTTGCTGGAGGAAGCATATCACTAAGGGTGGACTTTGAAATTAAAAATCCTTACCTACGTCTAGTTAGCTATCTCTGCTTTAGCTTGCTGTTCAAGAGGTGAGCTCTCAAGCTTCCTGCTCTAGCTACCATGCCTGCCACCTGGTACCATGTCATTATGGATCCTAACTCTCTGGAACTGTAAGTAAAACAATTTTTTTCAATAAGTTGCCTTGATCATAGCATTTTCTCAAAGAAACAAAAAGGTAACCAATACACTCTTCAAAACAATGCCGTAAGATAGTTATTACTACTGCTAATTTATATATAGCTGGGGTGACAGCAGGAGCTTGAGGTAGGACCAACCATGATATGTGTTTCATTCATTCAGAGGATGAGCAAACAGTAGGTTATGGGAGTCTCTTTATCTGAGTACATACAAGTATAATTAAAAAATTGTTTTAAGGGAAAAGTAAAAATATTGCTGTGTAGCATGTACAGAAATATATTGGGTGGTCCCTGGGCCAGTTTCCATACAGTGTTGCTAAGTAGGTCTATGACAGAGATCCCAAGTGAATGTGTGGGAAGCACAGGAAACCCTGAGTGAAAGTGTAAGGGGTGGATGAAGTTCTGGGTGAAGGTGTACTGCTGTTATGAACACAGCCATGCCAAGGACTCCAGAGCCTCGAACTCATGGCAGTGGCAAAGCCTTCCCCAGATAAGGCTCAAAGAGATGGCAAAGCCTTCTTGTTGTGCATATGTGATTGTTGAAAGTAGAAGCACCTTCTTTCTGCAATATGACTACACCCTGAGACTGCTGCCCTACAGGGCCCTCCTACCAAGATTAGCTAAACCTGCTTCCCTGTTCACCTGTGTACAATAGACCTGAATCCCAGTTTAGATGTGTAATANACATCTAGTCTATGTGCTNAGCTTTTGGGTTGCTGCTTCAATTGGTGCCCTCCATTAGAGTGGGCACAGACCACCAGATCCCAGCTTTTCTGTACATATATCTGTGTACTGCCCTTTCTTCATTCCCTTGTCAATCCAGTCAGGTTTTCAGACCAAGCTATCCAGAACATGACACAAATGCATATTTCTCTATAATCTTCACAGGGCACTGAGAGCAAATTGTCAAATTTGCAGTAGAAATTGGTGATCCTTGTAAGAGAAGGAGCAGTAGGGCCAGTGGTACTCCCGTAGCAGTATGGGTGGTGATGCTGATAGTGGTATCCTTGTAGGGGGAAGCATCTTTTTGTTGCTTCTAGGGTTTGGGCTTTGGCAATTGGCAGCTTTACTGCAGACAAGGGTTTTCTCTAGCTTTGGGCATCTGTGTAGCCTTTAGAAGGCAACAGTGGTCCAGAGAGTAGCACAGATGCCACTTTCAGAATCCTCTGAGAACAAAGAAGTATTCTGCCATGATAGATGAGGAAAGAGAGATATATGGCATGTGTACCACAGGGAGGCACAGGTCACAGAGAACTTCTGGAGGAGGCTCCCACAAAGCAGACAAAACCGTATCTGTGCTATAATGTACCAGTTATGCATTTTTGCTTTCTCTGGGAGTAGTGAACCAAGTAGAATAGCCCACTTAGAAAACTGAGGCTCAGGGAGTTCTATTGAGCTTGCATAGAATTCTATACATAATCGAGGAGCTGAAATTTCATTAGACCACCCATGCTGCCATCACCCTTATTGAAGGCAA
>LZPO01028521.1:3575-24305 GCA_001675575.1 Neotoma lepida | reverse complement strand
CAAACTAGTGGAGATGCATGAACTGTCAACCACATGGTTTTTAAAAGATGGGGAAATGTCTGAGAAATTCCCCAGAAAATGGTTAAGAAATAACAAGATTGACTTGAAGAGAAAAGCTAGGGAAGTGAAAGTTCAAATGGCAGTTCTTTTCATTGTTCTGTGTGCAGCCTTATAAGACTAACCTGGGCTTCTTGGTTCTTAAACTCCTTAGTTGCAAAATTAGAATGAATAAGAACCACTGAGAGGATGGTTTCGATGACCAAGTGTGTCAACATATGACTTGCTAGGTAAGCGACAATTTCCCTTCCTCTTCTAGTCTCCCCATCTATTTTCTCATTAGCAAAGCACGTAATAATTTGCATGAGAATAAATGTAATTAACTTCACGTTCTGAATTTCATCCTAGGAATTTCTTAAACTGTTAAATGAGCTATTGTTAAATTTGCACACATCATTTTCCATTTTTGTCAGAAAGTTCAATGGGATTTTTTAAATGAGTAATGTTATATATGTATATCTACAGTGTCACACAATAACTTCATTGTCTATTCCCACTCTTTCTCAGCAGCCCTTGTAAGCAGTTTTTAATGAAAATCAAATAAACTACTATAAACAATTTTGTGCAGGTTTCAACTCATAATTAAATGCCTTAAGGGTGTAATTGTTGGACAGATGGTAGGACTGTGTAAAACTATCATCCAAATGGTTCTTTAGGGAATTTTAGATTCCATGGAGTCTGAGCCTTTGATTTTATTTCTGTAGTAAACATGAGGTTCCACTTGTCTAGTGTACATGCTCCTAAATAATCCCCTCCTTGAGTTGTGATTGAATGTCTACCTTGTTTCTAATTGGTAAAATATGGCACAGTGATGATATATAACTTTCATAATTTTGTTACACCATTTAAGTCTCTGACTTTCTAATACACTTTGCATACTCAGTGCATTAACTGACAATTACTGAAACACACATGACAAGGGCTGAAGGTAGTCTTAGGAACTGGGGATAATCTGCAGGAATTTGGGATTACTTCTAGCTGACAGCCAGTGAGGTTCTCACTTCTACAATCATAGGAAAATGATCCTGTCAATATCTGATCTTTAAGGTAGATTTTTCCCAGGTCACAAAATAACCCTAGATGACAAACAAATTACTGCATAGTGAGACATAAAACAGAAGATCCAATTAAGGCAAATCTGAAATCCTGACCCATAGAAACTGTAAGTGTAATTTTTATTAGAATCTGCCCTTATATCTTGTGGGTCTACTCATTTATTAATGAGTTAAATAAAATATTTGGCATTTGCTAACTTAATGTTGTATTAGTCAAGATTTTTCAGTGAAGCAGAATTAATAGGACATATATAGAAGATTTATTGTATCAGACATAGGTTCACATACTTACTTTCTAGTACAGAATTGGCAGTGTAACCAGTAGCAGAAGACATGGGAGAGCCAGCAGTGCAGCTTCCTTTGGAAGGCAGTCCTCTAGAGAATTAATTTCCTCTTATTGACAGAAATCAATTCTATTCAAGACCTCAGTTGATTGGATTATGCTTATCCATATTTTGGAGGACTATATATTCTCTCCAACAGCACTGCTCCCAGTGTGAATCTCACCCAAAAATATTCCCCAAGTGTCTCAGTCAGGGTTCTATTGCACAGGACACCATGACTATGAAAACTTTTATAAAAGAAAGCAAATTGGGTATTGCTTGCAATTTCAGAGGTTTAGTCCATTATTGCATTGGCAGGAATTGTGGAATGCAGACAGACATGGTGCTGGAGAGGTAGCTGAGAGTTCTACATTTGGATCTGCAGGCAGCAGGAAGAGTGACATTGGACCTGGTGTGGGCTTTTGAAACTTCAAAACCCACCCCCAGTGACACACTTCTTCCAACAAGGCCACACTTGCTCCAAAAAGGCCATATAAAATCCAATAAAGCCACACTTCCTAATCCTTTCAAATAATGCTACACCCTAATGTAACTTGAATTTCTAATGTTTTTTTTTTAATAAAAAACCTGGAGCCTGATATTGGGTGAAAGCTGAAAGATTAAAGAAGCAGAGCAAGCCATAGCCCACCACCTCTTACCTCACCAACTCCTCAGCCTGAAAGAGCCCCAACTGAAAGAGATTCAGCCTGAAAAAGCGTCAGCCGATAGGACTCTAGCCTAATGAGCTTCCTCAGCCTAAAAGGCTTTAGTTACTGTCTCCTCACACCTTATATACCTTTTTCTGCCCACCCAAATCATTTCCTGTCTCAACTTTCCTAGTGCTGAGATTAAAGGTGTGTGACTCCCCAGTATTGGGATTAAAGGTGTGTGTCACCACTGCCTGGCTCTATTTCTCTCCTAGATTGAGTCAATCTCATGTAGTCCAGGGTGGCTTTGAACTCACAGAGATCCAGACGGATCTCTGTCTCCCAAGTGCTAGGATTAAAGGTGTGTGTCACCACTGCCTGGCTTTTATGTTTAATCTGGTGGCTTGTTCTGTTCTCTGATCTTCAGGCAAATTTATTAGGGTACACAATATATCACCACACCTTACTCATTCAAATACATGAATCTATGGGGCCCATTCTTATTCAAACCACCATACCAAGTCACCACATCAAATTAACCATGACTGATGTGTCTATGNGACTTGGGGAATTTAAATAAATCACCTCTTAACAGGGGGACCAAGAAGTGCAGAAAGCTTTGAAGAGCTGTACTTCCGAGGACCTTGCTGAAACAAGAGGAAAGACAGACCCTATGGAAAATTAAGAAAACATCCAAAGAAGAGGTAGCAGGAGAGCAAGCCTCCCCTGTGGAAGTCCTCTTCTGTCCCTAACAGGGAACCTGCCAAGGAGAGAGAGTGAGAGCAGCACTCTCTGCTTGGGAGTTGAAAACACAGTAGAATACTGCTGGATTTTAATCTACATGACATGGCAAGACATTCTGTGCTATGAGGACAAAACTAGCAAGAAGTAAACTGACCANACGTTATTATTGATATTATTTCAATTGAAATAAGCCTAAATGATAAAAATGCAAGAATGACTTCAGCTATATCTGAGGTGTCATTGCAGCTGTCAACCAAAGTATTAAAGTGAGTTGTCTACAGCCACACAAGCAAAGATGCTCTACCAGACCCACTTNTCCCTTATGTGATGCTGTCACATAGGTTATCACAACCTTCTCCCTGTGACTTCATACCATTATTTGATGACCATGATATGATTGCAAAGGCCATAGCTTTGCATGCTCAGCAAGAAAAGTCAGGTCCTTCTACAAAGGAAAAGTTCCAACTTCTCTTTTGTTCTCTGGACCAGGATTTGTATGCATCAGTGGAAGCCACTTCTGCCTCTTAGTAATGTTCTTTTCCTTAAAAATGTCACTTGGCTCATTCTCCCAGAGTTCAATCTACTCATTGATACAAAGAAACTTTTTTTTTTTTTCATTTCTGCAGTCAGGAGGGTAAGAAACATTTCCCCCGATGATGCTGTTATAATATTCAACTGCAGCTCCCTGGTGAGAAGGGATAATTCGAAATCTTAAATAAGATATTCAATTTGAGATTAGTTAAGTGGTTATTTGGCTGAAAGGGATTTGACAAACAAGAGCTTCCCTGTCTTCAGGTAAAGGAAACATTTCACTGGATTTAATTAGCACTGGGGTTTTTCTGGCACTTCTCCATTATAAATCTTCAAGCATTTGAAGGATAATTAAAATTTCTACAGGTTAATAATCACAATAAAGTCTAATTTAAAAACAGATAATTCTTTGCTAAAAAGCAAAATACCAGTGTGTTTCCCAAGTATAGTTCATCAGAGATCATAGCTAATATACAGTTTTGCATTTTGTTAACAGTTGTGGCCTTGCTCAATTTGCTTTAAAATCACACAGCTTTCAAGTCTAATACTTTTAAGCTTGGAGGAACACATATCATGAATAAATATTGGCACCATTTTTATCTAAAGTTCCCAATAAGCCCACTATCTCCTGGCACAGAAAATATACAGGTTAGAAGATCGCTTTTCCTGTCCTTGAATTGTCTGTAAAGGCATTCTTTGTGGANATAGAAGTCCAGCACGAAGGACAGAACTCACTAAAATCAGAAAGGTGGTAAAATGTACCAATGTTCTGACAGAGGTAGGTCCTAAGAAATGGAATCCAAGCTTTATTATTCTGTACTAGTTTTATTTTTCTACAAAAATCTCCTTTACACACATTTTTCTGCCCTTGTAAGTTTCTTCACCACTATTTTAATCCCTGATGTGAAAGAAAGCTTTAAGTACTAAGTCTATCAAAAGTCTCTGAGATGTGGTGGCTATTAGAATATGAGAGACGTTTGGCTTATTTGAGATATTTCATCCATGAAGAGTGTGAGAGTTTAATACAAAGGATTCATGCTGGCAAATGTTGCTCCTGTGAGGTAAAGTCATCCTATATGGAGAATTGACAGGAAAGAAGAAAGGGTAGTGAACTTGAGATGTTACATGTCTCCAGATTCCCAGATGACAAAGATGGCAGGACCTCATGAGACTTCAACCTAGGCTGAGAAGCTACTGGGCTGATGGCTTGGGAGGAGAAGAATTACTTCTCTTTAGGAGTATGGCCACTGATAGGTTGCATGTGCTCTGGTGGGCTACCCCACAGCTATGTGCACGTGGGCAGCACTAGTTAGACTAGATAGGTTAGATATATACCAAATGGAATATATCTATTCCCCCACCACATGGGGGGGAATGGCTAGAGATGGGGAATAGGGAATGTGGATGGATATGAGCAAGATACAATATATACATGCATGAAATTTTCAAAGAATTAATAAAAATATTATTTAAAAATTTTCCATGATCTGGATATTATGAGAGGATGTCATACCTTCATATGTTCATAAGGCAGAGGCATGAGTTAATATGCTCATTTTAAAATCATTCAAAGAATGACTTAAATATAATATATTAATATATTACCATTTTTATTCAAAAATCTTATGTTCTAATTAATACATCACTGTTAGCTTAAAATTAGTCATCTGAGGAAAAATTTAAATGCATGAACCTAGGAAGTGCTGGCAAAAGTGCTAATCAAAACCTTGTTTACGTCTCTTCATCATGGCAGTGCAGTTTAATTTGTTTCCCTACCTCAAATGTCTGTTGGTTTTAGAGACATATGTGAGTTAATGTGAGAATATTACAGGGTTAAGTGTGTAAAGATACAATTATCTTATACTGTTGGCATTTTCTTTATCACTTTTTATAGATTTTTAAAATTGTGTGAATATGCGTGTCTGTGTATGAAAATGTACATATGAGTATGGGTGCCTGTAGAGGTGAGAGGTATTGATGTCCCTGGAGCTGGAGTTACTAGAGGTAATGAGTGGTGGGTGCTGGGAAGCAAATACTGGGTCTCTAGAAGAACAGTTAATACCTTTTATCACTGTTTTCTTTCCTAATATAGAAGAAGGCTCTAAGTAAACATGTCTGGCAGTTTTAATTCAGGTTTTTAATTTCTTTGTTGTCTCTCCCTTATTGGTGTGGAGTACAACCTTCCCTCCTACCCGCTTCAGTGTAGGCTGGATTTGGAGAGCCTTGTGTAATAAATTAGAAGGAGCAGAAGTGGCAGCAAAGTGTGCCATTCAGAGCATAGGTCACTGAAAGCACCAAGGCTCCTTCCCATTCAGTTTCCCTTGGAACACTCTTTGGAGAGCTGGCTTGTCATAAAAGTCTGTAAGTAGCGATTAGTATCCGAAACAGTGAGGATAAAGGTTCTTGTGAATTCCATGGCATTGAAGTAATTGTGGTTGACAGCTAGAATTTGGTCTCATGAGGAACCCTGAGTCAGACTGCTTCTTTTCCTCACTCNTGAACTCTCCCCTTTTAGAAACTGTATTTGAAAAGTGCTGGTTATTTAAAGCTGGGAAATTTTGGTTTAATGCTTAAAGCAGCAATAGATAACTACTATAACACCTGTCTTTTATATCTGCTGTAAAATAAATTCTGACAATGAAGTTTTGATCATTCCATCTGGATGCAAAAATTCTCCAGAGGAACTACAATTGAATTTTCTACTCAGAAAAGGCATAACACTTCAGTCAAGTATTCAACGCTTTATACAATANATTACCAACATATCTCTTCCATTTCACAGCCTGGAATACTCCACTGCAGTTGAGGTTTCAGCCAATAGGGAAGATTATCTATTTTCTATATGTTATGCTCTGTGTGTCCAAGATTATATTTGTTCCTAAAGAAAAATGTAGTGAGCCTTTTCATGGTGACAATAGAGACTTTTATTTTCAACACAATTTCCAATCATCTTCCTTAAGGAAATGCTAGCATGGATGCATTTTTAAAGGATAGTGGGAGGTTATCTATGACTTCAGAATGATAGAAATAAAAATATGATTCCTGTGGTCTGATATTTCTGCTGGTGAGGCCACTCTTGTCACTTTGCTTTGCTTCAACACGAGAGGGGCTAGCTCTTCTTCTGATGATTTTGGGGCGTTTTCCTTCAGAGCTGCAGGTTGTGGAACACCTTGATGGATGGTTCACTGCCCTGGCTTCTACTCAACCACAATGTCTTAAAACTTTCTATGCCCCCCCCCGCCGCTTTTTATAAAACTGCTCTGTGTTATGTATATTTGCCTAGAAAAAAAAGGAATACTTCTTTTCTTCTTTCTACTTGCTCTTGGTTTATGTTTTACAACTTTATTTTCTGTTTCTTACTTCCCCTTAGGTTAAAGGATTAATCTTTGTTGTGTCTGTCCCTGCATCCACTGGAACTTTCTGTGTTGACTATACTGGTCTTGAACTAAGAGATGGCATCTGCTTCCAAATACTTGGATTGAAGATATTCACCACCACATCTAGCCCTTAAGTGCTATTCTTTATACTTTTTTCTGAGGAAAGTGTTCTCATCATTTCTTTCATTGTTATAGAAAAATACCTAACATTGAGCAATTAATAAAAAATAATTTTTATTAAGCTTATGTGTAAGATGGATTTTCTAATTGGTCTTGTTAAATAAAACACAGAGGCAGAGATAGGGGTGAAAGTATGACAGAGATCAGAGGAATTAGGAACAGCTACCAGCCTCACCTTAGACTTCTGCCGCCACTCCCAAAATGGAGAGTGGTGACTTCCTATATCTCCACATCGATATCCCTTTCTGTTCTGTTCTCCCATTGGCTCTTTCAGCCTAGCTACATCACTTCCTCCTATCACCCACTTCTGTCACTTCCTACCTGTCTGTATAGACCTCCAAAATTATATGGTTGATGCTGGGATTAAAGGCATGTGTCTCTACGCTTGACTGTTCCTAGCGTGACCTGGAACTCACAGGGATCCAGACTCTGCTTGCTAAGTGATAGGATTAAGGGCATGTGCTAATTTTGCAAGGCTAGTGGCTGACCTTGTTCCTCTGATCTTCAGATAAATTTTATTGGGGGACATAGATAAAATACCATCACACTTACGGTTTTAGAGATTGGGATGTGCAAGAGAACNCTACAAGCATTTTGTGTGTATGTTCAATCCCTGCCAATTGATGAGCTCCTGGTTCAGTTCCTATCTCAAAAAATAATATGAAGAATAACAAAGGAACACACCTGCCATTGACCTCTGCCTTCCATACATGTATGTGGAATGTGGATGTGGATGTGAATGTGGCATGTGGATGCTCATAAATATGCACATGATCAAGAACACATTCACATATCTTCAACACACACACACACACACACATACGTGCACACATGATTGTTAATGTCCAGTTAAACTCTACAATTCTCCAAAGCTATGACTCTAGTAGACAAATTTGGCAGGTTTTGTTCTTCACAACAATGTGCTCTGAACTCTGAAAGTTGTTCTCTTGCTGAGTTACTTCGTATCTCTGTTTACCAGGAGTGCATAACAGGTGGGGCCATTCTGAAATGTGTGACCACTGTTGTATGCTTTAGAAACCATTTTGGCAATGTTTTATCTTTGTTCCTATAAACTGCTTACTGCACATTCCACTAGAAAGATCAATTTTGNTTCCATATAAAATACACAAGCCTTCAGACATGATAAAAAGGTTTATCTGACTAAGAGTCAAAACTGAGTCACAAGTTCATTTGCTATGTTGTGTCCTAAAGCTACCCTGCACTTGTCACAAAGGAAGTGCAGTATGAAGGGCATGCTCAGAAGAAAATATAGACAAAAATCTGAACCGGATAATAAGTGTGATAATAAGCCACTTGTTTGGTAGCTTCTTTGTCATGTCAAAGAAGCTCTGAAGATACACAATAGTCTATTCTCAGAGGGTTTTAAGGAAAGTGGATGCACAGTGCCCCAGAACATCTCTCAGCCAATAACAAAGCCTGTACTGGGGAATCCATCTCACTTGTTATATATTTGGGAAGTAAGGATGCTTTAAGTGCATATTTGGTGTACCTTATGTTATCCATAGATACCCAGATATTGGCTGAATCCAACCTATTCTCTTGTCTACCATGTGCTTCAGCTGTGGACACTTGGCCTTTGCTAGATTTTTGCTGAGACACTATATTCATGGTATATCTTGACCCAGTTGAATTCATATGTTACGTGTGGTGATTTGAGTGAAAATGCCCCCCCCAAGCTTTTATGTTTAAGTGCTTGGTCCCCAGTTAGTAGAACTGTTTGGGAAAAATTAGGAGGTGTGGCATTGTTGGATCATGTCTGGCCTTGTTGGAGGAGGTGTCACTGGAGATGGGCTTTGAGGCTTCATATCAGGTATTTGTAAAGGTCTACACTTGACTGTAATTAGCAAGGGGGATGTCTTTTGCTCCACCCCTTGGCATTGTTATAAATAGACCCTTGGAATAAAGTTCTGGACCAGTGAATAAGGATCNAGGCCCACTCGAGGCTATCCTGTGTTTCTATCTGTTTCTCTCTCCTCTTTACTTCTAACTATGTCTCTTATCCCTCATTCCTCAAGAGTCCCTGGGGTAAATAAATATGGGGGTTGGTCTACCATAGCTAGTCAACATCCCAGAATGTAGAGAGGAAGGGATCACAAATCCCCACCACTAGTTGAGGTGCTATTGGCAGTTTATGGCTGCTCAGGAAGGAAATATTAGTTTTAGTTAGGGGTGTGACCCCTGGAAAATTGCCCATGCTTCCATGATTGTCCTTACACTCATGCACATATGGATAGCAACAACGAATCTCAGTGGTTAAATTAAAGACATGAAGTTAGGAGGAGGACAAATGGAGGAGGTCTGGGAGGGGTTGGAGAGGAAAATAGGGAAATAAGGGTTTGGATATGATTAAAATATATATTTTGTGTATGAAATATTTAAAGAAAAATAAAATATTTTTAAACACACACACAAAACAGAACAAAACCAAATAAACAGGAAAATGCTCAATCAAAAGTATTCACATGAAACAAAACCACAAGACTTAATACTGAGATCTTACAAGGAGTTTTCTACTCCATGTGCAAAAGTGAGGAAGGAAAGTCTTGCAATGTGGTCATGAAAGAGTAGCCTCCTGCATAAACATGAATGTCAGACCAATGCAATCTTCTCTAGTAAATAAAGGTGAGTGTGTGTGTGTGTGTGTGTGTGTGTGTGTGTGTGTGTGTGTGTGTGTGTTAGATAAGTGGTATGACCTGCTAGGTGTCAAATTGCTTAGTGTTGGTATTGGGAACACACTTCCTGTATATCTACTTGTTTCCTAAAGACAGAAGCTAATAACAATTCTTTCTTTCTGGAGAGCTTAGATGGCCCACCTCTCCTATGTTTCACGCCAAAGAAGGTCAAATGGAATAACTCTTTATATGTGTAACTCAACAGCAAGAGCTAGCAAAGAATTTGATGTCGCTTTCAGAAGAATGATAGTTTTTTCCCTTGTGTGAATACTGTACTTTTTAAAAGATTGTGTGATCTCTGAAGTGTGGTTAAAGTTTCCAGTGTTATGTCCCTCATTATTAAATTAACATATCTACTTTAATATTTACATATTTAATCAAATATCCCCATCTATTTTTTAACATGATAAGTATACTCCAGACTACCACTTTTAACTCTACTTTCTGATGGCTCTTTGGCCTCTGTTTTTACCAAACCCTTTGTATTTTCTTGAATCACATCATACATGCTTTGGATTATTTTTATATAAATTCAAGAGAGTTAAAATGGAGGAATGGTATAGGGAACTTGTAAACACATGTAGAACTCAAGAATGATGTATTAGATAGCCTTCTGAATTATGAGAAATTAGTAAACGGAAGTTATCTCCCCCTTGTCTCTCAGTAGTTCTCTTGGTTATTTCTTTGGGAAAAATTACATCCAGTTCCATTGTGCTTGCTAGTTTAGTAGATGGGGGGGTGGAGGGAATAACGGAAGGAGAAGAAAGAGGAGGAAGAAGAGGAGGAGGAGAAAGAGGAGAGGGGAGAGGATTACATCTTCTCTCCCTCTTCTCCAGATGCTCAGAGGATATGCATCCATAGTCTCTTGCAAGATCCATTAAAGTTCCAGCAGTAGCAATGATCTGATGAGGAAAAGGGTGAATTCAGTCTTTTCTGGGCACTCTTCCAGACAGAAACTTGGCCAGACACATTGCTGAGGACAACTGTGTCTGCCTTCCTTTTGAGCCATGTGAAATATGGCACATGAAGAAATTGGAAAATGATCTGCATGGTTTTGAGAAGCTCATTTAATCTAGCACACAGCTGAGCCCTGATGGGAGCAGGTCCCCTGAGAATTCTATTGCTGTGACAGTGACCACAAGTCCTTTCTGCTTTCTTAACTCCACTTTCACTTAATGTAAGAGAAAACAACCACTCTTCCTTGAGTCCTTATAATGATTAAATAACATAATGAGTGCACAGTGGTAGTATTTGGGCCTAAGAGCTTAGTGTTCTAACACACCCCTACCTCCGTTTGCATCTGTGATTTCCACTGATAAATAAGTGTACTTCTGTCTGGACTGTCAGTACTGCCTCTGTGCCTTGACACCAGCCAATGAAAACTTCCTCCGCCTAGTTGTTCAGTACTCACTTGACTAGGCCAGTCCTAGCCACTTGTCAAATCTATATGTGTGTTCAGGTATGGGAGGTAGACAGTGCAAAACTGTAAATACATTGGTCCTATTACTAAGTAGGGTTGGCATCCATTTTTAATGGCTGAACCAGGCTAAAGGAGTAGCTGCTGGTTAGAAAATCAACAAGACGACTAAGAAAGTGGAGGGCATCTGCAGCAACTTCCACATCCTACCTCAGAATAACTTTGCCTGCATTTCTCCTATCATTGGAGCTGACCATTGTGACTGAAGAACGGCAGTCTTCAAAATGCATTGCTTTAGGATAGAGAAAANGGTGTAAGCAATAGGTCTAGGTCACATCATAGCACACCTTCCTGGGTGTTTATGATCCATAATGGATCGCTGCTACTTCCTTTCATATGTAACACGAGTTAACTTTTACATATGTGTAAATATACCAAAATAATGTATAAGTGTGTACTTACGTCTACCTATATGCTACAAGATTTTCTTTAATCTATTACCATACCTTTATGCTGCAAAATTTTTTATTCATATTCTATATGAATATGTATATATATGTGTGTACATGGATAGTAACATTATACATTTTAAGTATTTTGAACCTTTGAAAGTTCATTATCATGGGTGAGGAAACAAATGATAGCAAAGAATAAGGACACATATGTAAGAAAATATCAAAGTGAAACTCATTACTTTGCATGATAACCTAAAAATTTAATTAAAAATGAATAAAATATATTCAGAAAGTTCATAGGTTACAGATAAAAAACAGCATAGTAATATTCTCATCTTAATATGAATTTCAATTGATAAAAATGACATTCAGAGTTAATTTTTAGTTCTTATAGAGAATAACTGCACACTTCAATAATTCTGATGCTCCTAGGAACTTTATACACAGTTTACAATTATATTATTAGTTTAATAGTCATATAGAGTTCCTTATAATAATGTATTTCATACCTAATTTAAAGTAGGTTTCATTCAAGTGTATGAGGACTACATGTTCATTTCAAAGATGAAGGGAACTAAAACATCCATGGTCTTAGAAATTAGAAATAACAAAGGATAATTTTTTTTAGATTTTTATTCAGTCCTCCTTATTTATATGTGTGTACATATTCACATTTTGTGGCAGGTACTGGCGATTGAATCCAGGACAATGTGTTAGGCAAGTAAGAGCTCTACCACTGAGGTATTTCCTCACCTTGTGGTTTCTGTACAAACTATTATTTCATCTTGTGACATTTTAAATTAGGCTCTTCACAGCTCACAAAACTTTTCTTATGCCTCTGCTCAGGAAAAATAATTTTATTTTTACGTTATGTGTATGGGTGTTTTGCCTGGATGTGTATCTGTGCACCACATGTGTTCCTGGTGCCCATGGAGGTCAGAAGAGGGTGTCGGATGTCTTGGAACTGGAGTTACAGATGCTTGTGAACCACCTTGTTGGTGCTGAGAACTGAACCCGGGTCCTCTGCAAGAGCAGCCATTGTTCTTAACTGCTGAGCCATTTCTCCAGCCTCTAGAAAAATAATTTTAATGGAAACCATCTATATTAAATACAGTTCTGTCATGATGTCTTTAATTAGTTTATATGCACTCATTGTCTTTTTGCTACAGCTAAAAGCTGTTTTTAATATATGTATTAATATATATATTAAAATCATATATATGCATTATTTTTAGCAGGTCCATACACATTCACATATTTAAATATCCTAGTGTTGTTCATGACATGTTTTTATTATCTAGAAATGTATGCCTGTCTTTCAAACCCCTTCACCTGTCTTGTCATAGAGAATCTCAAATGTTGGCTTTTCACAACCGTCTGTAGTACAGAGTCTGACAATAGTTACACAGATTGTCAATGTGGGTTGCTGGGAAATCTGTGAACTGTGTGCTGCTTCCAGGTGTGGGGAAGTGGGTGAGGCTGGCAGTCTTATCTAGGGGTCTCGGGCTGAAATGATGATAGATATGAGAGTTGTTTTATTCTTTCACCTTTCCCCTTTCCTGCCAGAGAGGCTTTCTTCCCTCTACTACTATATTCAAATACTCATCTTTGTTTTGCTTTTGGGATGAGATCCTTAAGTAGCTAAAGCAACTAACTGGTGATCCTCCTGCCTCTGCACCCAAGCCAGATCAAATTACTTTTAAACTACCAACTAGTGTTACTTTGTGTAAAACAAAACAAACAAAAACATTAATCTGCCCTTCTATTTCATGTGTTTGATACCTATTAACTAGGTTTTACATCTTTTTGTACTTCCAGAAACATGATTTTGAGGTATGAGAATGTGTTTGCTGGGCTTTCCTTGTGATGCTCTGTGATTTGGGGGACTTTNATTGTGCTGTACTGCACAGTGTGGTGATGTTTTGGAACACACTTGCCTCTTGAGCATGTGAAGTCTATTTTCCCATAAGCTCAGAAGCATTCCCAATTGTTTTTGATTTCTGGGTGATGTGATCCTAAGGTTAACTTTGGAAACTGGGGCAATGCACTTTGTCTCCAAAGAGACGTCTGTTTTCAGCCTTTCAGATCCAAGAGAAGCATTCCCTGGACATCTAAACATTTTTGCTTCTGAAGACAAACTCTCTTCTCCCTTATTCCTTCCCCTATCACTCTAATGCTTATTATGTTTTATTTTTACATCTCAGTGTCTCGAAGCTATCTTATACACAAAATAGCAATATATGTTATAGCGAATTATACAATTTCTTCAGTATCCCTATTAGCATGCNTATTTTATGAAGGCAGCTATAAAATATGTCTCATTGGCAGTTGTGTTATTACTGTCTATCACATAGCTATGTTTGCACATACAGATCAATTCATATCTATATTCTGTAAAGCACAGATTCTTATTAGTATGTGCAACATTTATAATAGTCATTTTCTTGTGATTTTTCCACCTGAAATCATTTTTGGATTCTCTTATTATGAAAGCAACAACCAAACATGTATTTTAGTTAAATAATCATTTTCTTTTTTAATTAATTAATTGTGTGGGCATGCATGTGTGTGTGTGTGTGTATGTGCAAGTACGTGCACTCCAGAGTGAACATGTAGAGGTAAGAGGACTACTCTTGGGAGTCAGTTCACTTCTGCCACCTTGTGGGATCTGGATTGAGTTCAGATCATTGCCAGGCTATGCACAAACATCTCTACCCTCTAAAGTTAACTTACCAGTCCCAAATATGAATTTTTCAAACACCCATTTCTATTATTTCCTTAGGAAAGAAGCAAACAAATTANTGATGATTCAGAAACCAAATTTAGGGCTTTGATTTTTATTCCACTTTCTAGCTAGCATTCTTCTTTCCTTTTTTTTCTAAACAGCAATTATTTTACTTAAATTAATGTCTAAGAATAGCTCCTTGAACACAGCAGTTTGAGCAGTAGGAGAGAAGAAGGGCAGGGAGGTGTTGATTCTTGACAAACAGCAATTGGACATGTAATTAGAGGTGCTGGCTGGGTTAGGCTTGCNCTGTGAAGCCACCTCAGAGATCAGGGCTAAATAAAATGGACTTACTGNCATGCTAAGCTGAAAATCAAGGTTTGAGTTTCATCAAACATTTATCTAGTGCCCCCTAATGGCAATGTCCAGTGCTGGATGCTGAAGGAATGTAAAGACTAAGCTAAAATATAGATCCTTGCCTAAATGAGCACAGGATTTGGGAAGAAAAGTCTAACAGGCCACATTCACATAGACGTAATGTCAACCATCCAAATATGTGACCATNACAAACAAAGCAGAGAAGGGCATGTCCATTTAATCTGTGTGTAGGCCAAGGGAGCTCTGTCTACTTGATCTTGGCTGAACTTGGCAGAGGTATTGTTTCACTTACTAGTCTGTTCTTTCAAACTCATTCTCTACACCCCTTTTTCTAATCTGTCTCATTAAATGGCGTCTCATAGGATCTAGTGCTCACAAGGGCAAGAGTAAAGAAAAGGACCATCTCTTCCAGTCTCCTCTGCCTGGGCAGCATCACTGCCCTTCACTGTGTCTCCTCCATGGCTTGAGCCTCTGGCCAGATGTTGGTGCTGTGTCTTCAGCTTCAGCCTAGTTGTCCCAGCCCAAGGACNCTGGCAATACCTATGTCCCTCTAGTTTGCAAAATTACAGGCTCCCTCTTGAGGCTTATGTGCTCTTTGTTGGCAAGTTGGCTCTTGTTATTAAGCAATAAATCCCATCTTTAATCATTTCTGTATGAATTACCTAGGGACATTTTCTGCTTTTTGACTCCACCTCGACTGACACAAGAAATAGCCCACTTTACTAAGACAGAACAGCATACTTTCTGGCCTGGAAAAGAATGAAGGATCAGAGTACTTAATTTGTGAGGTTAAAGGCAGGCTAAAAATAGTCNGGATTCTCATTCTCATTCTGAAACTGGGCTAATTAGCAGCAACATTCTAACCCCAATAGACCTTTGGGAAGGCAAAGCATGGTTTAGTGTTTGTAGACCCAATATAAGGAACAACATGTATCCAATGAGATTTCCATTATGTAGGCAAGCCATGTGACTGAAAATATTTGGATCTAGCCCACATTTTTATCTTCCATTAATTTCAAAATACCTATCTAGCTCTTTTTGGAATGACTCCCCCACAGAGAATGCTAAAGCTAGAAGGGGTCATCTTCCTCCTTATTATTTATAGGAAGACACTGCAGCTTGTGTATGTTAAAACAATTTGCTAAAGGTCACACAGCTGCACAACAGATGTAGAAGCCCCTTCTCCAGTTCTAAATGCAAAGCTCTTTCTGTCCTACCATAGGAGCCCTTAGCATGACCCAAGTTCCATCTCACTGCATCCAGGTTCTGTCCTTTGGTACCTACAANGTTTTTTAATAGCTTTGTTCCTTATTAATAGCATAAAAATTTGAACTAATAGCAACAGATATACTGCTCATTCCAAAGTAACCATTTTGGAGTGATCATTAAGTACAACACTGTACTTTGAATAAAGTTACAGGTATTGTACATTCAGCTGGGATGCAAACAGAATTCAAAGACTAGAGCAGATCGTGCATTAAAAACTCAAGCATGCAGAGTTAAAGTTATTCTCACACAATTAGCATTTATGAAGTCTTGTAACTACATCATTTTTATATAGAAATCTAGACCTTGTATTGATAGTAAATAAACACAGTGAGGCCAAGACTTAGAGACATTATCTGTTTAATAAATATGATTGTAAAAGCAATAAACAAGAGCAATTATACATTACACTACATAGTATTTAACAAAAAATACATCAAAAAAGTCATTTTAAAATTAGAAGTAATTCCAATACTATAAGAAAACTTTCATTTTTTTTAAATTGGCTTCCTATAAAAATAAGTTGGCAAATGAGGGGTTTCAATGCTCAGTTGGAATCCTGGAAAACACAGAACAGCTGCCAAGCACCCCATTGCTTTCAAAGTTGCTGTTTGGAACTTCTGGAAAAAAATCAAAGCAAACTTCTGCAATTTGGACAGTGAATCCAATTAGAAATAAGGCAAAGGGGAAATGTTGATGGGTAGTTCAGGGTACAGCATGCACAGTTTTCCCTCTGGGCTTTTAAGAAATGTTGCAGTATCCAATTTTTAGCTTGCCCTGAATCTTACCTTCTATGTATTCCTCCCCACACTCCTTTGGCCTTAAGTTTGCCAGACTCCTCATTGTATTTGCACTTGCTATTAGTGAGAGGTAGGCACTTGGGTCCCTCCCACTTGTAGGTTCTCAGTGTTACTTTCTCCTTGATATTCTACTGCAGGGACTGGTATGGAGGTTCTCAAACTTGAGTGTAGATCATAATCACCTGGATGGCTTGTTGTAACAGATTGTTGGGGCCACCATGACCCATGAACAGAAAACAATACTATTGATGCCTTAAAATTTCCAAAATAGCAGGGTCTGTTTTAGCCTGGTTTGAATCTGCATTTCCAACAAGTGTAGGTGACACGGATAATGTTGTCCTAAGCCTTACACTTTGAGAGCCACTGGCCAGGGTTACAAGGACTATGAGGTCTCCTATAAGCAATACCTTGCCTCACCAATCACCTACATGTGGAAGGGAGCTTGGAGGAGAGGCACATGAGGACACTGGAGAGGCTGAATCTATCGCTGACCACTTTGGTCACTTTCCAGGATGCTAGGTATCTCAAGCTCATCTTTACTTTAAATGAAGACGTACAGCCCCTTCTTTCCTGTGTCTCTTCATTCACTTATTGTCATTTCATTGACAAATAATGTTCACAATATTATTCTAGGCAAGGCACTGTGCTAAATCAAGAGTGGTCTTCCATTTTTAATAATGATTTTTAAGTTAGAATAATTTGAACTGCAACTCTTAGGATTCCCTGTGCTGGTTTGAGTGAACCTATTTTGGATTCCAAATACTTTGTCTTCCAGACTAAATATGGAAGATTCCAATTGAAGAGAATCAATGAAGATTTTTCCCTATGAGATAGGAAGCCTGGCAGGTTGAGAACTGGTTGATTATGTCCCCAGGCATAATTTACTGTACAAATTCACATGGGACATCTTCTACCATAAAGCTTTCTGCTTGAATAACCTCTGACAACAGTTTTCCTACTCTCCCCTTTCCTTGGCCATATATGTGCAGGGGTCATGTGATCACTGATATAGCCACACAAGGGCAGGAGTCATNTGATCACTGGGATACANCAAGGACCTTGACAATACCCTGTTATTGGCTTTGGGGCACAGCCAAGAAGGAGGTTAGGTTCTGAAAGTGTTTTACCAGAACATCTTTCATCCTAACTTGAGAGTGGGCTTTTTCCAGTCCAGAAAAGTAAAGAGACTTCAATCATATAGAAGGACTTCAGCAGGGGCACAAGCTCTGCTCCTTCCTGNGGGCCTTCTTTCATAATTCCTCTGAGGAAACTGATTTTCTTTTGCTTTGAGGCCCTGAGGGTTGTGAGCCTTACTTTTCTGTAAGCAGCTATTCTTCCTTTATATTGACTTATTTTTTCCTTATAAATACTATGACACTCTAAGATAGGAATGCACACATGAAATCAGTGAGATCATCTTAAATGATCTAAGCCTCAGCCAAATATAAAAGAAGACTAGACTGATTTTCATAGTTTTTTCAATACTTTTATATATTAAGTCCATTAACCTGCTTCTCCTTCTGGTTAAAAATCAGTTTTATTTTACAAATATGGTTATTCTAGAGAGGAAATATCAGATAACAGCAACTATCATTGAACATATTATCCTGTAGTATGGTCACACATTCAAAACATTTCTCATGAGAATCTTCCAGATTCAGACTACATAAAATCTTTGTTAATGTGCAAAACCACCACTGTTCATCTATATGTTTTACTTTCCAAAGTATATGGCCAGATTTGGCTTCCTTTGCATGTATCAGCTCTTTCACACACAGTGTATGTTTCCAGGTGGGAAAGACAGAGGTATTTGACAAAAGAAGGTTCCAGAGGAAGAGACAANGGGGAACTGTAACTGAAGCCAGCTGGGCAGGCTGCAGCCTGCCCAGAATGCAGTGAAGCTGGCATGCATGGTAGTGTAGAAAATTGATAGAGATGAAGATCTGTGAGAGAAAGTATCAGGGTTGGCATAGGCTAGGCCAGTTTTAAGAAATATCACGTTTAATGTCCAAAATCTTGCAACACATTTGAGGAGAAAAAGTGAGAGCAGTTGAAAGATAATTGGAGATAAGCAGGAAAAAATTGAAGACATCAAGAGAAACATGTCCACACATAGATAGCAAACAAAGGGGAAGGGGAAGGTAGGATAACAAGTATCTACTGGAAAAAAAATTCTCACTTTTTTTTGTCTTTGTTTGTTTTTACATTACTTGGGGCAAGGAGAAAAGTTGAGCAGGAAACAAAGGTCCATTTCTGATATGCTTTGCTTCCTAGTCTCCCTTCTGTTCCTACTGAACCTGCCTACATGGATATGGATCTTTTACTAGGATCTTTGTCCCTGTGGCCACAGAGAATGGCAAAAAATCAGCCCGTGGTCATTGCTGACCGACAGAGCCGCTAACACTAACTTAGAAAGGAAAAGTAACAATAAGTAAAACAGAGAAGCAGCTCAGGGTTTCAAACTCCTGTGCACATCTTTGTGTCATGTGAAAAGGCTGGAGATGGCTAATCCACCACCAGCCTGCAGTGCTAAAATAGCTGTTCAATCTAGAGCCAAGAAGAGTTCCAAAAATACATGCAGATTTTCTTGGCCGATATATATCATGAATTTTCTACAAACACGACCGATCAGAAAAAGAGAAGAAAGAGGGAGGGGAGTGTTTTCCATTAAAAGAGAGCACCTGTACACTGCCCCTCCGAATGTGTTCTCAAGGTATTGTCCACATGCACAGGCTTAAAGCTAAAAACCCTTGTTGTCTGTGTCTGAAGAATTTAAAAGTCCCGATGCAGTGAGTGTTTGTTAGTTTAGATTTTGATTGTTTTTATTTTATTTTTGTTTGTTTTACTGGCGTCCTCCATTCAAACATTTACATAGGTAGGGATTTCTTTTGTGCTTTGATTCTCAGCAACTATGGAAATACTTCCTGGCAAAATAGGAAACAGAACAACAGAAGAAAAAAAGAAACATAAAGTTAGTGGTCATGAAGAATGATGTACTTGACAAGAGCGAAATTCTTTCCTGATCAGCAGGTCTCCTGTAGTCTTTGGGGGTTTTCCTTAAATTGCAAATTGTGCCCCAGCAGATCCCCGCTTTGGCGATGAAGGTGGAGTGGCTTGTCTTGGTCTTTGCAATCGGAGAGATGAGTCACCAGGTTGAGAAGAAGGGGAGGGAGGGGAGGGTAAAGCTACTCTCCTAAGAGAAAACGTGTAACACTTACTCATTTAATGACACTGGAAATGGAACGGTGTCAGAGACTGCAATGTGCTGTGAGATGTCTCTAGCAAAGAGGGAATTGCCATTTTAATAAAAAGCCACTGTGATCCACACCATAAAAACAGAGACAGAGAACCAAACGACCCCTTGAACAATGCAGCATTTGAGATGCTTTTGAAGTGAATAGACAGAGTACAAAGCATTACACTGGACAGTAAGACAGAAAAGCTTCTATACTTTTTTAACCCAATGCTATTGTGGTTTTTTTTTTTTATCACTCTGTCTCCACCAAATGAAAGAAAATGAACTGTGAAAATTGGACACCAGATGTGGCTGCAGTTGTTATTATTATCTCTGGCTAGTGCTACTCATTGCATTTAAACTTCCTGTAATACAGCCACAGACCTTTCTCATATCCACTTAAACTCATTTTTTCCAAGTAACAGATTAAAAATCTTTTCTATAAAGGCATTCTAAGTGATCTGGCACCACGACTTTAGCCTGAAGCATGAACTATCATATAATTTCCCCATCTTAGTCAGCCATAGACAGCAGGACCCAAGGAGGGAAAGGGATCAGCGATGGTGTTTCCGTGAGTTTGTCCTAGTTCCTCAAAAACATCTTCTGTAATACATAGTAAGATTTAGCAACTGAGCTTCAGGCCTCCTCCAGCTAGGTCTCAGANTCCCATGCTTAGGTCTCAGGGAAACAAACTGTGTTGTCATCTAATGTCAAAACTTTTAGTCAACACAGAGAAAGGCATCTGTGGGCCCCTCTCTAGCCTAATTCCCCAATTGGTCTCTTAGCATCCCCATATCCTAAGTACTCTACAAACTACATGCCCTTCCTTGTTCTCAGTTTCCACATT
>LZPO01028520.1:0-22160 GCA_001675575.1 Neotoma lepida | reverse complement strand
TACCAAGGAGCCTTTACCAAATCCCTGCTACTTGGAAAGCATTTTATCCAATTCAAGAGTGAATTAGCTACTTCGTCCTTTAAAGAGTCTTATGAAGTTGATATGGATAATTTTCAACTTCTGATGGGTTTCCCTCCCAATAAAAATATCATAAATTGAAACTATTCTGAATTTAAAATGCATTTAATCCCAGGATGCTGTAGGTGGGGGTGAGAGGATTACCACAAATTCAAGGCCAGGGAGTGTTGTATAGAAAGACTCTGTTTCAATGAAAACAAAAAGAAAGCATTTACTGTATCCTGGCTTCTAATCTACTGAGCACCAGATTCTCTGGCATGTATTAAATGTCCCGGAGAACACCTATGTGGGCCTGCAGTTGTGAAATCTACTGTTGCGAAGCCCATTCTGTTAAAGTGTAATGAACAGCCCATATAAATTTGGTGAATATTATATACTGTTTGCACAATCTCTGACAAAAGGTAAAGAAACAGGAGCTATGGGGGGTGGGGTGGTGGTCCCCAAATGTTACTGCTAGAGCAGGGGTTGGGGTTGAAAGTGTATCCCCATTTGCTTTGATATATTGCCTCCATTGTCCCAGGACCCTCCCTTATTTGATGTTTTATCATTAAAAATAAGAGTATATATTACAAAACAAAACAAACCTGTTCTGGCCAGATTTCCATTCTCACTTGCACCTGGCTGGAGAAAAGTTGAGGCAGTGCCCAGCCAATGCCCTTTGCTCTTTGTCTAGTTGTGAGCCTTTTCAGGAGCCCTCACTTTTGTTTACAAGTGTTAAAGTTGAGGCTTGCATCGGAGGGTAGGTCCTGAGTTCTCCAGGGCACTCTGAGTCCACCACTAACAGTTTCCTTGTTATACCCGTGAAGGGCTGGAGTGTCCTTCTAGCTGTGAAAGAACCTTTCCTTGCCACTCAAAGACTCCATCTTACCACTGTCAACCCCAGTGATCCTGTTCTACATTCAGGGAAGCCGAAGCTCAAAGAGGCCATGGCTATCTGTTCTTCTTCTCCTTCTCCTTCCTTCCCTCCTCTCCCCCCATCTACAACATCTCACTATGTTGCCCAATTTGGCTTTGAACTTGGATGTGTATAAGAGACAGGGCCATGGCTATCTGTTCTTCTTCTCCTTCTCCTTCCTTCCCTCCTCTCCCCCCATCTACAACATCTCACTATGTTGCCCAATTTGGCTTTGAACTTGGGACCCTTTAGCCTCTGCTTCCTGGGTGCTGGGATTACAGNTGTGCACCAACCACAGATGACAAGATCATGAATTTCATAAGTCCCTGCTATCATCAGCAGCGAGAGGAAACACCTCCAAGATGACATGCAGTCATCATTATCTTGAGGTAAAAGCTGGTGGAAATGAAGGATTCCTGGGTCCTGACCTGATGAGGGTTATGTGCTAGTGCCGCCCCTATGGAGAGGTAAGCATAGAAGACTAAAGAAACAGGTGAATGATTCAGATGCTGACTTGAACTGGACGATTTGAAGATGAATATCAGACACATCTCAGAGGGGTTATGGGTAAGGGGGCTGTTTTCACATTGCCCCATGCTTTATCATGCCATAGCCTCTCTCAGTGAGCTCATAGGTGTTTAGTCCCTGCTTTCGTTTGTCATTTCCAGAATGAGTAGCCTGTCTAGTTCATCTGCGTGCATGTTGGATAAATCAGTAGTTTGATGGGAGAAGAGAGGCTAAGGAGGCTAATAGGGTCAGGAGCACAAACAACAAAACAAAATGCAGATATTAACACACGCTTCTGATACTGATTATAAACATTTGAGGTATCATTAGGTACAGTGAACTAAGCCTGGCTTGAACAATTGGATTTGTATACTTAGATATTAAAAACAAAACAAACCAAGGGGAAGATGAATAAATTATACTGTGGGAGTGACAACAACACAGGAGAGCACATGTGATACAGATGTGACCTCCCCATGCCATGTATCTGCTCATTCATTCATTCATTTTTCTTTCTCTTGTTTGTTCATACAATACTTATATTAATGTCATTCGCTAGGCTACAACAACAAAGTGACTTTTAAGGAAGCCAGGAAACCGCTATCAACACATTCGGCTATTTCTCCTTTCTTACTCTAAATGTGTGCACTCTTCAGAGAGCAAGAGGAGAAAACAATGAATGTAATAATGTTTTAATTAAGTTGGCATTGATGTTTTAGTGTGCTTCATGAGTCTGAGGATTCTGTCTACTTCATTTGTGATTTTTTTTCCTGATCTGGGCATGTGAAACTGACTCTGGATTTTCCTCCCGAGGCACATGTGCATCACAGGAACGAGCTGAATGGTGACCACCTCTCCAGCAGGTCTCCTGTCACAGACCCTGCAGGAATTCTTACAGGGGCTTGGTATATTCAGGGCTCCCAGTCAGTCCTTACGTGGGCAGAAGTTTATTTGCTCTGTGCCTGCACTATTCTCAGATCAGTTAAGCAAACCCACGAACACGATGATTTGGATAGGAGATGTCATTCATGTAGAGTGGTCAGAGAGGACTAAATATGCCCACCCACAGGAAGCAATTTGTAATAATATCCAAAATGTAGATAGGCTTCGAGAGATTTCTATTCTAGCTAAAACTATCTAACAATCAGAAATTGGTAGCCCATGCCCTGTATTATTTTTATGTTATTTTATTTTGTGTGTGTATACATGCATGTGGAGGCCAGAGATCAACTCTGGGTGTTTCCCTCAGGTACCCTCCACATTGTTTTTGGGACAGGGTCTCCCATTGTCCTATGGCTCACTGATTGAGTTAGATTGACGGGATTCAAGCTGCAGCCACCTGCTCGTCTCTTCCTTCCCAGAGCCGAGAGTATAATCACCTTTCAATGTAGATTATGGACTTTTAGCTCAAGTCTTTCTCCTTACATATTGAGTATTTTACCAACTGAGCCAACTTCCATGCCTCTTTAGTTTCATTCTTTGAGATGACTTCGGTAGAAAAATCAAAGATGCCTGGGAAATTTAAACTTGAGTGGTTAGTAAAGAATTCTGAGCCAGGATGACAATCAAAGTACTTCTCTGAAATTGCATTAAATATTCAGAGCAACCACTGACCACATACAACTGCTGTGTTGGCATTGGCATGCATTGGTAGCTGAGGGAATTGCTTTCATGGTGCACTCACCATGCAGAACACCATTTGCTGCTCTGACGTGGGACTTGGGCGGGTGAAGAGCAACACTGCGTATCCTACCTTAATTATGTTGACTCTTCTGGTACAGGTGAGCATCAACTTTAACCATAAGACCATTTCTTATTTCACTTTATCAATTTTTCCTCTTCTACTTGACTGTTTCTTTTAATATGAAAACATGTGGTTTTATGCCTTTCTATTCAGAAAATCAAAACAAAAACAAACCAAGAAATAAAGCCAGAACTAAAGCTTCCATGATACAGAATCCTTTCTCTCCACTTTGTTCTATTTCCTTATAAACAGGTTTTGTTTGTTCTTATTTTCCCTGCACTCCTTGCCTTGCTTTCCTGTTTCCTTCCCTTGCTGTTGACTCTCCAGTCCCATTTTCTCCTTCTGAAGATGCTCTTGTGGTAGCCAATGAGAACACACTCACTGTCAGGTCTGCCAGGCGTTCCCTGTAAGGGTGGTCAGCATCAGCTGTGGCTGGTTTCACTGTGATGAAGCACTTCCTTCCCCATCTTTGCTGATGTCTTTGCTGAGTCCACCTCAGTGCTGAATGGCTTCAGGCTCTTCAAGGTTTTGTCTTCATACAGCTCACACAGTCTAGGTGATTATGTCCTCACTCTTTAGTGGCTTCTCCACAAGCCTTCTCTGACTGCTGTTCATCTTTGCCACTTGTCCTGCTTCTCTCTTCTCCATAGTGTTAGGTGTTTTAAAGAACCCCAAGACAATCTCACTCAGTACCTGTGGCTCCACCCAGCACTTCTCACCCTGCCCCTACCCTAAACCTTTCCCTCTTAGGGGCAGGATTGTTGCTTCTCTTCCCTCAGCTTCTCTTTCCTATACAACCTTAGCCATTTTGGCTGTGTAGTCAATTGGTCCGCAGCTCCTCTCTTGGTCCACATGGCCTTCTGTCTCTCTTGTCTCTTCCTCTCTCACTGTTCCCATCTTCTCTTGTTCTCCCACACTGCTCCCCCCCCACATGGCCCCATTCAGTCTGGACCCTTCCAGATGTCTCTGGCTATTTTCTCCCTCATATCTACAATAAACCCTCTCCTCCACCACACCTAGGAGTGTCATATCCTCATTTTTGTGGTGATATTTTATCTGTCTTCCCTAATAAAATTTATCTGAGGGTCAGAGGAAAAACGGGGCTGCCAGCCACTAGTAGAAAAACAATAGCCATGCAAGTTAGCACACGCCCTTAATCCATTTGGTTCTCTGTGACTCCAAGGTCACATGGGGAACTAGCAGTAGGAGGTGGTGGCACACTCCTTTAATCCCAGCATCAGCCTTAGAGTTCTGAAGGTCCATGCAGACAAGACAGGAAGTGATGTAGCTTGGTGAGGATAGCAGATGGACAGGCATAAAAAGCTAGGTTAGACCGGAAGTCCCTCTCTTTGCTCCGCTTCGCTCCTTGGAAGTAGAGGCAGCGTTGGTGAGGTGAGGCTAGTGGTGGCTTGCTCCTAATTCCTCTGATCTCTGTCAGATTTTCACCCTTATTTCTTGTTCTGTGTGTTTATTAATAAGACTGGCTAGACGTTCATCTTACACATTTTTTTTTTTTTTGCATTCATCTAGTGAGGAAACTACAAGATTGGCATACGTGAGTTCCCTTCCAAGGGACTTGGCCTCTCTGAACCAAGCTGCTGATTTGACTTTGCTAAGGTATTTACAGATCATTTGTTTCTTCTGGCTTCTGCCACCCACCAAATTTGACTCCAAATTCTAGAATCTGCCTCCTCAGTACCTTTCTAACCATTGGTCACTCCTCATCTACTCTGTAAGTGTCTCTGGTTTCTGCAGCCTGCTGTGTCTGCCTGGGCATAGCTCTCTGGGTCCCAAAGCCTACTGTGCCCTCTGGAGCCCCCATCACATGGGTAACTCTCTACTTACTAAGACACTTACTCCTCTGGCCCTCTCAGTTCCTACCTGAAAGTTCCTTCCTTAAGCCCTCCTGGGCCTGAGGCCCTTTCTTTGCTTCCCTCAGAGCTACCTGCTCTCATTCTCCTTGTGCCTTCCTGGGCCCATACATGTGAGTTTCCTCTCCTCCCACTAGGAGCTGCCCACTAGGCTCTGTGGCTTCCTTAAGCCNTTCTGGGCTACAATATTGGAATTCTTTCAGGTGGAGTTCCTATTCTTTGCTATCCTGTTCCCTCTCAACTCCCTCCTGAAAGTCCTGTGCTTTTCTATGCCCTCCTGAGCTTCTCTCTGTCTCTCAGTTCCCTCTTGGAGCTTGGAGGACCCCTCCCACCACACAGTTCATTTCACAAACTCTTTTTCCTGAACTCAGAGAAGTTATTGAAGCCTCCCTGTTGTACTGCAAAGGGCTTGGTCACAGCATAGCTCAATCAGTGATTGAAGATGACACTCTCCATTTTCAGACTCTTTCACATGGTAACAACCTCAGTCACTGCACAAACAAATGACCCCCAAATCTTTTATGTCTCAACTTTCTCTGCTCTATGCTTCCAAAGGTCTCTTATCTCTAAGGTTTCTCTACTTTCTGCTCTTAAGAAAACATTCATCTCTGTGATTTCTCTGCTCTCAAAAACAACAACAGCAATAACAACCAAACAACAAAACAAAACAAAAGTCTCTTATGACCAGTGATTCTCAACCTGTGGGTCTTGACCCTTATGTGATCAAATGACCCTTTCCCAGGGCCACATAAGATTGTTGAAAAACACAGATATTTATATTATTATTCATAACAGTAGCAAATTACAGTTAGAAAGTAACAATGAGAATAACGTTATGGTTGGAGGGGTCACCACAACATAAGGAACTGTTTTAAAGAGTCCCAGCATCAGAAAGGTGAGAACCACTGCTTAAGACTATGCTGTAAAGTATATTAGGATTTGTAAGTTCATTGGGTATGGTTAAAAAAAATCTGTAACACAATTTAGTTTAAAACTTATGATGAAAGGCTCAGTTAAATAATCTATACATGGTAATCTTAATTTGCTACAGCATACTATATATGATTCAACTCTTGTTTAGAATATACTGTATATGTAACTTGGATTCAACTATTGTTTAAAAAAATCTACTAAGAAAAATAGAAAGTTTTAAATAGCAGCCATGTGGCTGGCAGCATCTTTACTAAGGTTAAAAAATTCATCTAATGTAACATCCCCACCATCTTGGTTAAGATGATCATGTGGTATAAACCAAGGTATATTTAATAAATAAGGTTTATCAGTTCCCAAGGTCTATTCAGGTTAACAATAACTGGCTTAAAAATATATGTCTAGCTTCTTTGTCTTTGCTAACTTTGTTAAACATTAACTATTTGGATAAAGTGAGTCATACAAGAAACTGATATTCTGTAATGGTGCAGTATAAAAGAGATCAGGAAAGATCCCAGTTTCCCTGTGGACTGTGTTTATGGTTTAAATTTTTATTTTGATAGTAAAGGATCTTCAATTAAATATTCAACTCAGAATTTTAAGACTCAAACTTAACAGGAATAAAGCTGTAGAATCTTATTTTTATAAAAGCTGCAAACATTGTAAACTGTTAAAGATGATTAAGACATGAAAATTAATGCTCAGCCACCTCATACATGACCAAGTTCGTTAACATGCTCAGAGGTAGGCTCACAGTCATGCTAAGTACATTTACAGGGACAAGCTTTATTGATCCTCCTGTATGTATTTTCAAGGTTAAGCCTAAAGCTAGTAACTAAAAACAAGTCAAGTTTATTTAAAATCAGGCATTCTTAATAGATTATGGTCCTCAAACTCTTCAGAGATCTGCTGAATATGGCATTTAAAATGTTTTTAAAAAAGCTTCTCGTGATAGACAGAAATGCCAGCTCCTAAGAGTGAGCCTAAGGTCTCCAAAGAAGATGGAGGCACAGACAACATCATCTGAATCATGGTAACATCAACTGCTGGGAAGAATTGCCCCATGCCTTACCTGCTGCCAGGGCCCTCTCTACAATGTGGAGACTATTGGGTTGACTGCCCTGCTCTGCATTGCCACAGCAGCTTGGTTTTCCCAGGTTTCTCCTCCACAGGAAAATCTCTCAGACTTTCTGGGTCTGGCAGCCAAAGGCAGATGCTGTCCTGTGCAACAGCTGAAGATCTAATGCTGTCCTATGTGACAGTGGAAGACCTATGACCTCTGACCCTTAACATAGCCATGGAGACCACGGGAGCCTAGGGTGACTGTCTTTGTCATTTTAATTGACGCAAAGGTCATTTGAAATATATGTCCTGCTGTAATTTATCCTTCTGAGATCTCTGATGATATTGATGGCTAACTGTAACTTTATGTTAACAGCCACAAGTAATCAGCTCCTTCTCCAAGACTGCAGCTGCCTTGTTAGTTCATTTCATATGTAAAAATCAGATCTCAGGCCTCCTTTTCCTAGAGCTCCTCCCTTCCCATTCTTTGACAATCATTTGACAATCATTCCAACCTTCCTGGGCCCTGACAATGACACCCCAATTTCAGCAGAAAGCAGTTATATAAGAGATTATATTGTCCCCTTATCATCACCAAAAAGGCTCAAAAAAAACCAACCAACCAAACAAACAAAAAAACCTGGGACAAGCCTTACTCAGTACCCATGGCTCCTCCCAGCCCTCCCAGCATCACTCAGTATCTGTGGCTGCTCCCAGTACTTCTCACCCCACCCCCTCCCCTAAACCTCTTCCTCCCAAGGCCTAGACTTCTGCTTCCCTCCCCCCAGCTTCTCTTCCCTATATAACCTCAGCCATTTTGGCTCTGCAGTCTCTTGGCCACTGCTTCTCTGCNCCTCTCTTGGTCCACTTGTCCCCTTCTCTTTTCTCTTCCTCTCTTGCTTTATCCTCCCACCTCTCTTCATCTTTTGCTCCATGCCCCCTCCCCCCAGTCTCCTCTCATGGCCCAGTTCAGTCTGGACCCTTCCAGATGTCTCCAGCTGTTTTCTCCCTCATCTACAAGAAACTTTCTCTTCCATATCTAGGAAACTTTTTCTTTTTCTGTTTTTCATTCACCTGTCACTACCTGACAGTCCTTTAGAGACCAAGTCTATCTGTAACACTCACCATCTGTCTCTGTGACTAGAATGTGGCTTCAAGAACAATAGGAATGACCTGGCTTCCTGATGGCACTCTTTCACGCCTAATGAAAGTGCCAGGAACAGAATCTGGGCTCAGTCTGTACTTGTTGAATTGATCAATGAATATGTATGAATAGGAACTAAAGTAGGCCAACCAGCAAGCTGCTTTTCATGGTAGTTCTGTGGCAAGTGAACTTCCTTTTATTTGCAATTGGCAGCTGAGGTCAGAGGGTGGGTCAGGTCGAACCCATCTGTTTCCTCTTCTCTTTCTAGATTGTCTATGTTGACTTTTCTATTGCAATGACCCAGAGGGGGAAGCTCACACAGAGATGGTGCCCAGCCTACAAAGGTGAACACACTGGACATTCCAGAAGATAATGCGGTGACTCTTGGGTTATTGCCCACCTTAGGAGGCAAACAACACAAAGGCTATGAGAGTGCTACAAAGCTAGGTATCTCAGGTTCAAATCCAACTGAGGTGTTGCTTTAGTCTCCTCTTCTCTCTCTGTCTCATTTTCTCAACCACAAAACAGCAGTGGTGTGAGTTAATAAGTATTTAAGAATTCCAAACTTTCCAGAAACTCAACCATTTATAGAGTTGCGTAGTGGGAGGGTAACTGTATTGGGAAAACTTGGCCGTAAGCAATATAAGTATCAAGAATGTGTCATCAGTTTATCTGGGATATATGTTAGAAGTGGTGACGTTTATTGTCCTTCTTTCTGGGTTCATTCTGCTGAATCTTGAGCCAGTTGGTATGAACAGATACATCACTTGCCCTCTGTGCCAGACGGACCAAGCAGACTGTGCCTTTGCTTAAGCCTTTCAGGATACATACAGAAAGCAAATGATTGGAATGGCATCTGCTCTCTGATTTGAAGGGATGCACAGAAAACCTCAGGTACATTCAGTCATCCAGGCCTTCTCTGTGAGTGTCTGAGAGTTTTATCTGAAACTCCTTTCTCAGTGTGACTTTGTAGATCAGGCGGATGGTGTCAAAGGCACCTGGAATGATGCCTAAGAATTTCCTTGCTGGTTTTGATCTTTTTATTTGGAACCTGTTAGATATTCCCAGTCTGCTCTTAAGTGTCTGGGTCAAGCCCTTCCTCTTCTGGGATGGCCTCCAATGTGCTTTCACTGTTCTCCACATCTGAGACCCACCACTCACTTGGCCCTAGCAGACGGTGCTTTCTTAAGTTTTTAAAATAATGCAAAACTCTCCAGTGCTCGCAGACTATAGTTGTGTTTTGTTGAGGTGAGTTTGAGCCTGCTACACTTGGCTGACAGAAGCATCCAGCACACTCTATCTGCTGAGCAGTGAGCAGCGTAGTGATCCAGCTTCTGCTGCCATTTCTAGTGTCCTTTTCTTATGGCCTGTACTTTAATCCATCACAATCACTCGGAACCATGCAGTGTCTCCTATATCTGGATGACTTTCCCTCATCTTTCCCTCTTTGGTTCTAAGACATCATTTAGATATCAGTTCAACAGTCGTGGCTTCACAGAAACATCCAGAACAGGCCATAATACTAACAACCAGCACCAAGTCGGAGCCTCTCCTTGCCTGGCTCCCCTGTGTTCCTTCATGGCACTGTCATCTTATTGTTTATCATTATGCACTGAGGCATCTTTAATGCTTGTGTCTTTTGCTAGAGCAGAGTGGGCATTTCCCCTGTGTCTAGAGTTTGAAGGAACAAATAGTGAAATAATGGATGAAGATAAAGAGATTAAAAAAACTGATTATATGCCTGGATAATGTGCAAATGCATTCAGTGACATTTTGCTGTGTCCCTTCTATGTGCCAGGTGCTATGACAGGACAGGGAACAAGGCAGGTGACCCCTGTGAGATTCAGAGAGATCTTTCCACTCTGAATCTGTTCTAGTCCAATGAGCAGCTAGATCCTGGCTAATGAAGAAGATGTGGCTATTTCTGTCAAGACTCTATCATCTACGTCAGGACCCCAGTATGGTGATTAGTGACAACGGATGGAATGTGTAGAGTTGAAGTTGTACACTAACTCCTCCCACAGTCTCTTTCTATGTGTGGTGGTTTGAATGAAGACTGTCCCCATAGGCTCATGAATTCAAACACTCAGTCCCCGGTTGGTGGTACTGTTCGGGAAAGTTACAGAACCTTGAGGAGGCNGAGCAGTGCTGATGGATGTGCATCAGTGGGAGCACAGTTGGAGTGTTCGTATCCCTACTTCCTGTTCTCTTTCTGTGCTTCCTGTGTGCAGACGCAAACCAGATCTGTCAGCTTCCTGCTTCTCCCACCAAGCCTTCCCTGTCTGTTGCTATATCTTCCTATCCCTGATGGACTCGTCCCTCTGGGACCGTCTAGGCAAAATAAACCCTGGCTTCTCTGAGTTGCTTTAGGTCATGGTGTTTCCCACGGTAACAGGGAAAGTAACTAATACACTATGAGAGAGGAAAGGTTTGCAACCGGTTTATAGTCCTCCTTCTAGCCACATTGGCTGTAAATCTGGGGCTAGGTGTTGGTGATCTCATCACCATTCTCCTTGTCCATGCTTTGCCAGTCCTTTTCCTCTCTACACCACAATTGATGAGTTCTGTGTTTAATGTAGTTTTTCACATTTGTGCATGTATTATTCCCACTTCTCCCTCTTAAGCCACCATCTTACCGAACACCACCAGTCATATTAAAAACTATTAGTTTACTTCATTCGATTTCCATTTCTAGTTGTTTTATTACACTCTCTGTGTTTACAGAGGTCACAGAACCTGACCACACCTGTTCCTTTGAAGGCACTGCTTCACTGCAGAAGGATACCAGTGCTGATAACCAAGGGTCCCGAGTCACAGAACCCTACAATTCCAAGAGACCTGGGGACACTTTTTTAATCCTCCCATCTTGCACTGAGGAGAAGTGTGACCCAAGGAGGTTACATAACATGACTCCTGAGCCTGGGCCAAGCTAAACCGGGTCACTGGTTCTCACTCCAGGGGTTCATCCCACTTGTTCCTATGGCCTCCTACTGCTTCCTGTAATCCTTAGGAAGTGACAGTTACCCCCCATCCCCTGCCCCTCCATTGCTGGTAGAATCAACCACTGACAGAAGAGAAGAGAGAGATGCTGTGAAAACTTCCCTCCATGCTTTGTGTACTAAAGTCCTTCCCCTCTCATTTAAGAGGAAGGACATTTATCGTGAGTTCCTCCATTGTTGCATTTAGGAGTCATTTCGCTGTGATCCATGACCTTAGAGGATCCAGTGAGTGTCTGTTATACAGATGATTGATGTATATCAATTCCCATTTATACGTCCGTGCTCTATGACACCATCCATTTGGAGGCCTGACTCCAAATCCAGGAGGTTGACTAAAGGAGGGAAAGACACTTCTCCACAGAGCTCACCCACTAACCTTTACAGCCTATGTGCCTGAACGTCTCTGAGCTGCCACCCTCAGCCCAGGCTGCAGGCATCAAGAGCTCATTTGGTTCATATTCAAGCATATCCGCTAGCAGCTTTGGGGCTCACTTGCCATCTACCAGCTTTTGATGCAGCACAAAAGAGAAGCTTCCTGACTGGCAAGTTGGGAAACCAGGCACCTGCTCCTCTTGCTGTCTTCCTGCACTCTGGGAAAAGGACTCTGGGAAACAGTGGCAGGTCTGTGCTGGCTGCCAACTTCAGACCCCTGATTAGAATAATGCCCAGCAGGTTCCTGATTTCTATTCCCCTTTCCCACCCTTAAACAAACCAGAAGATGACTGTTTCTAAGGGCAAAATGACAAGATGTGCGTGCTTTTAACTGTTACAGACTGTGAGCCATCTTCCTTGGGAAGCAAAACTCAAGAGGGCTACTCTAACCTATTCGATGGAGTGAATGAAGGCAATTCTTTGCAAAGGATGAACAAATGTATATTTGCATTGAATTATTTTTATTTTAACTCACAGTAGCCAGATCAGTCAAGGGATGAGTGTGATCAGAAATCCAGCCAAAGTAGGAGACAATCAGGCAAAGCAGAAAATGTACTAGATCAGATTTAAGGTGGAGGCTAGAGCTTTGATCCTTTTGATGTTATTAACTTTGCTTATTATGTATTATTGAGAGAGGAGCCTTTCTGGTTTCCCCTCCCCTCCCCTCTCCTCCCCTCCCCTCTCCTCCTTTTCCCTTCCCTTCCTTTCCTTTCTCTTCACCCTTCTCTTGGTTTTTAAAAACATGTCCTTAACTGGTTGTGTACTTCTATGTAGCCTATTGTAGCCTCAACCTTTGAACTCCTCCCACTTGTGCCTCCCAGAGTCTGGGTTTCCAGGAGTGCGCTAGGACACCGAGCTTCCTGCCCCTTTCTTGTGCTGTCTTCAGAAGTGTCCATGCATCTGGGATGGGAGGATGAGGAACAAATCTTTCCTAAAGTTCTCCCTCTTCATCCACCTCACTTCCTGCCGAAAAGCAATGTTGGCACAAATGGAGGAAAATCCCCAGCGATGAGACGTGATCTACAGAGCCAACTTGAATAGATGGTTTATCAGCTGAAGCTGCCTCTCATGTGAAAATTCCCATATCAAGGCTTTAAGAATACTTAAAAACAGGGCTGAGGAGATGGCTCATTGGATAAATCACGTGCAGTGCAAGCAGGAGGACCTGACCTCTGACCCCCAGGTCCTGTATAAGGTTGGGCGAAGCACACATCTGAGATCTCAGAACTACTGTGGAGAGGAAGGAAGATGGAGACCGGAGAGTCCTCAGAAGCTCACAGGCGAGGTAGGCCAGCATATACTGCAGTGAAGAGTAGGTCCTGCCTCAAACAAGGTGGAACTAACTCAAGGACCAATGTCTACGGTGGTCCTTCCAACTTCACTCGTGTGTCATGGCAGGTGCACCCACACTCCCATACATTAACATACATATATACACACAGTATTAAAAGACGTAGAAAGAGAAGAATTCTTAAAAAAAAAAAAAGCCAGGCAGGGTGGCACCTTCCTGTAATGCCAGCACTAGGGAGGTGGAAGAAGCAGAAGAAGCAGGAGGAGCACAAGTTCAAGGCCAGACTAGGCTACAGAGTGTAACCCTGCCTCAAAATCCTGAAAGGGGCAGGAGTGTGATACTCAAAAATATTTTCCATCTCATCTTGAAAAGAAAATGAGAGTTGAATAATGAAAATTAAATATGATTAGGAGAATTGCTAGATAGTGAAGAGGTCAAAGGAGGGACAGCATACTATAATTGCTGTAAATATTTTTGGTAGATATTAAACAAGAACTGACCAATAAAGCCTGAGGTATGATAAAATAAAAGGAAATTCAAGCAAGATAGTATCTTTACCATCCAAAATGGCCAAGTTGTAATTGGACCTGAGAAGGTATTTTAAAAGAATATTCTATAAATTTTCTATATTTTCCCTTTTGCTTTTTCATACCTCTACCTTTTTTTGGGGGGGGTGGGAGGCTTTGCTTAGAGACAATTTGATATCCTGCGGTTAGGAGAGAATGAAATGGAACAAATTGTATTTAAAAACATTGCAAGATCCTTGAGCTTTAAAAGCAATCCCTGCCTCTCTCTCTCTTTTAAAAGAGAAGGAAGCGGAGTGGAGGTGATCTCACTCAGTCCTTTGAAGGACTGATACTCAGTAAGGAAGAAGGTGCTGGGCAGAGTGAGTCAGTCTCAGCCGACATCCGGGATGACTTATACCCAGAACGTTCAGGCAGCCAACATCCGGGATGCCTTATACCCAGACCGTTCAGGCAGCCAACATCAGGGATGCCTTATACCCAGACCATTCAGGCAGCTGAATTCCATGCATCTCTCTGTAACCCTGGGAGGCCAAGTCTCCTTGAAGGCAGCTGGAGGCTGAGGCAGCAGAGGGACTAATGACAGAGTAGATGGCACTACATCCTATTCTCCCAAGCACTGCAGTTTGCAGATCTCTTGGTAATTAATGCTCACCCCTACCCCCCACCTCCTGTAATGTGAAAAGGAGAAAATGTTGGTGTGCGTCTTCACAAGGTCCTCTGATTTGTGGAACGCTGACATTTGATCCAAGAGAAAGAAAGCAGAGATGTTTACACTCACACAATACCTATGTTTGTTTATATACACGAACATATACATACTACACATATGTGTAAACAGCTCACAAACCTTAGGGAAGCGCGACATGGGTACAAATATATTTTGAACCCCCAAATTCATATGCTTATAATTCATTACTTTGCAAGACAATTTTTCCTTTGCAAAATGATTCTCAACAATCCCATAAGTGAATGGACTAGTAAGTTCATTGATTCCTTATAACTGAATTTGCTGTGTAGTATTAATTTAATAATGATCTGTAAACATATTCCATTGTGCTAGCTATGGAACTAAGAGTTATGCATGAAACAGTTCATTTGAACAAGAAGAATTTATTTATTTATTTTTTATTTTGCCACAAGCTCTTTCCTTCTTTTAAAAGATTTCCTCACATAGGATTGTGAAAAGCCGTTAACCATGCAAATACATGATGCACTGAGCCTATCTCCCCATGCCTGGGTTCCTTCCTCTCTCTTTCCCCCTCCCAGCCACTAGTTCCCTTCATTTCTCTAGACAGCTTGGCTCTGCTCTCATGTCATCTGCACATATATGATTCTCTCTAAAGGCTTGAACTGATAAGTGAGAGAAATGTGACTTTTGTCTTTCTAAAACTCACTTAGTTCTCATCTAAGTCTCTGATTGATGAAGGAAGAAGGCACCATCATTGTGGCACACTTCGCAGAAACTGAGGTCTGAAAAGCTTACTAATGTCCCTAAGTCACACATTCATTAAGACTGTAGCTGAAGTGTGCTTTTACAGGGTAACCCTGTACCCACCTTTCACCAACAGACACAGAGCAACATCTGTATAAAGAGTTTGGGACAACCGGGCGGTGGTGGCGCACGCCTTTAATCCCAGCACTCGGCAGGCAGAGGCAGGCGGATCTCTGTGAGTTCGAGGCCAGCCTGGGCTACCGAGTGAGTTCCAGGAAAGGCGCCAAAGTTACACAGAGAAACCCTGTCTCGAAAAACCAAAAAAAAAGAGTTTGGGACAGTTAACATGTGACGAAAATGCATGTATTAACCCTTGCTTTGAATCAGTTGCCCGTGATTTTGTCATATTTTTCTTTTCCATCATTAAGAATTCCAATTTTTTTATTTTCTAAGTTTGGGAAAATCTGGTTTCGAGTAAGTACACTGCATTCTTGCTGTGTGACCCCGGGGCAGATGGTAGTCCTGAGCAGAGAAAGAGGCCAGTGTGCAAGGATAGAATGTAGAGAAACTGCCAATATAGACTCTTATCTGTATATAAAAATTATAGTCCCCTTGATGCAGAATGAACTCTGCAGGCACCAGGGAATTTGCGTATTGAACAAGAAATTGCAGACTTTGATGTGGTGATTCATCCTTGCTACACAGATCTCATGGGAAAGGCCAGTTCCTACAGTGATGCTGCCCAAGGATGCTGGTTTAGCATCTGCCATCTTAGAAAATGCACAGCATCCTCCTACTCTGATGTGATCTGCCAACACACACTCTCCTCATACAGAAACAGCCATGGATGAGTGACAATGTTGTGGGAATGCCGGATACTTAATTAGCAGAATTGTCTCCTTAGACACCCAGACACAGCAGAGGGAGATGGTAAAGGAACCCTGATCCTACCAGAGAAATGAGTAGATGTGAGAAAATGTGAGGGAGGCTTTCAACCTAGACAGAGATTAAAGATTGCTACAGCTCCAGGTGGGGCAAAGCACGGGGAAGGCCAAGGTGGGTAAGCATCGTGCTGTCACGGGAGGGGAGGAATGGGGCAGTACAAGGGGCCAGCAACTATGCTTATCTGTTAGCTCAAGTTTTGATCTCAAGGCTGGGAAAGACATGGCCAGAAATAAATGTTTAGGGCATGACATTCTTTCCATGTGAGGACACTACATTCTTTCTCTTTAGTGACAAATGACTGAATAGCGAGCTGGGTCCCATTTATGATCTAAGTCCATAAAAATGCAACCCTGGNCATCTGGTCCAGCTCATGGCAGGAAAGAGTTAAAGCTAAGCACTGTTGCCTCACTCTTCTCTTTCTTTTTAGTGAGTGATAGTTTGGGACAGGAACTTAAACTTGCTGCATTTGGGGGTTGGGTGGGAGTGGGATGCCTCTTTGCTCTAGCTTTTGCTGTTAGCCTTCTATGGGAGAGGAGAGCGCTCCTGCCTTTGCGCTTCCCGGGACCCAAAAATGCTCAAGAACGTAAACCCACAGACAGAAGTACAAAAAAAAAACAAAAAAAAAAGGATGGTGGAAAGTCATTTTCACTTTTAGAAACCTGAGAGGGTGTGAGTGCGTGGGCGTGTCAGGGTGTTCGTGGTCTGTGTAGGAAGTGTACTTGCTGCAGTAATCCTCCAGCCGGCTGAGCACGGCTTCCAATAACAAATGGTGACATTTACACAAATCTTTGTGGTCGTGCCTTCCATTTCTTCGTATAGGAAACAAGTCGGATTTTTAAATGCTTTAGTGATGTGATCAGTAGACAGTAATGGGAAAGAATTTCCCCCAAACTTGACTTGCAGTCAAAAATCAGGAAGGACAATGGGAAAGACCTGAGCCTGAGCGATCTCAGCTGATCAGGATGCGGCCAGGATGCGGCGCTTTCCGACATCTGGATGGCCAAACAAGCAGTTTGCATTCATTGTTAACTTTAATGAATTTTTTCCTTTGGAGTGGATCGGGTGGTTACATATTTGGCAATCATCTTGTGGTCTGTTGCTTATGTTACCTGACCCAAAGTCCATTTTCCTCGCGTTGGCCGTGGGAAAGAAAAAAAAAAGTGGGAACTATCGGAACGTGGAGAAGGGCACAGAGCATGGTGCTCAGCTTTTCACTGACCCACTTCAGGCAGGGGCTTGGACCAGACTGTTTGCCAGCTGTCTGAGATATGAGGTGTAACAAAAGAGGGAGTAAAATCCACTTGGTGAAGAAGCCCGCAAAATAGGATGTTTGTTTTATCTTTTTTTTTTCAACCTTTTCTTTTTTCAAATTTTAAAAAGTTGAAAATAGATTTTTCATATGATATATTCTGATTAGAGTTTCCCCTCCCCCAACTCCTCCCAGATCTTCCCCAACTCCCTACCCAACCAAATATATACTCTCTCTCTCTCATTAGAATACAAACAGGCATCTAAAAAATAATAATAAAGTGAAAGATAAAACAAAAATAAAAGAAATAAAAGAAAAGAAAAATAAAATAAAGTAAAAGCAAACAAACCAGAATAGGGCAAATTGAACTAGTTGCCAGAAGAAAAAGAGAGAAAGAAAAAGCCCAGGAAAGACATGCAGATGCAGAGACACACATGTTCGCACGCACAGGAATTTCATAAAACACAGCTCCAGAGATCACCCTAAACAAGCAAGAGACCTGTGAGAAAAACAAAGCAAAACAAAACAACAAAACCCAGAAGTATGCCCAGCGTATTATGAGATAAGGAACCTTCCACAATGCCATCGAGCTTGCTGGGCATGGGGTCTGTCCCTAACAGTGGTTTAACTTTGTAAAAAATCCTGAAATAAGAGGTCGCTCTTTCGCCTCATCTTTTTGATTCCTATCAAGACCAATCAGAGCAGTGGTTCTCCACCTTCCTAACGCTGCCACCCTTTAACACAGTTCCTCATGCTGTGGTGACCTCCAAGCATAAAATTATTTTCATTGCTACTTTGTAACTATACTTCTCCTACTGTTATGAACTGTAATAATATTTTTAAAAATAGAGATTTTCCAAGGGGTTGCAACCCCCACATTGAGAACCTCTGAATTAGATGAATAACTGTCCTAGATCAGAAAGTGTTCTCAGGAGGCTCATAGACAGGTATTCAGGTGTGTCATTTAAAGATCCCTGCACAGAAGTATCACCTAGTGCCCCCTGAAAAGCCTTTTGGAGCTCCCTGCTATTTGCAGAAACTTAAACACATTATAAAGTAAAGGCCATGGCTATCTCCAAGGACCGTTTTGAGGGAGGCACTCTCTCACATCAGCAAGGACCTGGGGAATTTCTCTGTGTGGCCAGNCCAAGCTGAATCGTGTGCATAGTATGTGTGGGGTGTGCATGTAACTATGCTGTATATAGTAGTGGCTATCTGAGTATGTGTGAGCATATATGTGCATATGTAAGTATATGTTGTATGTGTACATGACAATGTGTTTATGTGTGTATGGTTACTTGTGTATGTATGAATGGGTATATATGTGAGAATGACAATGTATCTATATGTTTGTGATAGCTAATCTTGATTGTCTACTTGACATACCCAGGAGGAAGGAACCTTAATTGAGGAGGATTTGCTTGCATCTGATTAGCAAGTGGCTGTGTCTGTGGGGGACAAACAATATTATCAATAAATAATATAAATAATAGTAATATAAAGTGGGCAGCCAAAGAAACAGGAATATATCTTATTTTCTAACTACATAGACTTTATTGTCATGGAAACCAGCCAAGACTCCTTTCTCCACTCTTACAAGCTCTGTGACCCTGGATGTGTCACTTAACCTTTCTGGTCTCCCCCAACCTTCCCACACAATCACCACAGCACATGCCACACCACACGCTGATTGTTAATTTACTTGTATTTCTTCTCAACCGTACTGTGAACATTTTGAAACTAGGGATAGTACCTTAAGTGAGAATCCCAGCATCTAGGCTACTGCTGTAACTAATCAGCTGCCAAACGTGACACAACTTGCAAAGGACATTTAGAGATGAAAATTGGGAGACACAAAAGGAGACTCTAAAGTGACTGTCAGGGCCAACTGAGCCACTAACTGGAGACTGCTTCCCCAGGTGGTCTAGTTAAAAACTCAGGGGGGAAAGCAATGTGCCTGCTACTCTCTCTGCTTCACCTTCCTGCCATGCAGGGGGAATTCAAGAGGCTGCTCAGAGGCATTTAGACCCAATGTGAGACAAAGTGACCCCAGGAGCTAGTTATGATCCATAGATTTGGCTTCTGTCCTCTCCATCCCAACTGCTGGGGACTCTGGGCACTAGATGGTATATAGAGAGGCAGAATCACACAGTCAACACTGATATCTCCTGCATTAGTGTCCCAAAGCTATGGGCCACATGCACCTAGAGCCTTAACAGGAGAAGTGGTGCTTGCAGAAAAGGGAGAGAAGGGAGGGAAGGGAGAGAAGGGAGAGAGATGATGCTTCTCCCCGTGGCTGCAGGGGAAGCCACTTTGAAACAGTAAGTCATAGGCTTCCTGGAGGCAGTTTCTGCTTCACAGATAGAGAGACAGGGAGAATGCACGGACTGAAAGGGAACTGCTCTAGGCAAGGATGGAGACATGCCAGTTGCCAGTATCTCTGTTGTCAATGCTGAAAGCTTATTAGATAAAACATTGTCCAAATCACTCCCTACATATTGTCTCACAGTAGCAACCTTAATGAGATGGGTGATACCGATGTCCCTACATAATTATAGATGAAGAAACAGAGACAAGCACTCTCTCCAATCCTTCATATTTAAATAGGAAACTTGTGAATAATGTCTAGATTGTAAGATGATGAAAGTAATGCTACAATTGTATTCACATGGCCTATGCCAGTGAAGATACAGCCTTATGTACATTTTAAGAAAAATTTAAAGTTAATGACAGTTAATAATAACCCCGGTAACAGATTAGAGGGGTAAAGCCTAGAATACACAACTGGCTAGAAAGAAATTATTACTTACAATCTGTCAATGGCATTTCTATCAAATTGCACATAAAAGAGACATTGGAAAGTTGTAATATTGGTTAGGCATGTGTGAGACTGCACACACAAACTCACTAGAGTCGGGAGTGGCTGAGGTGGTAGTTCAGAGCTCATGAGCCACAAGAGGATGCTTCTGAGGGCATGGTCCTTTTCCATCTTCTCAGCCCATCATTTCCCCTGTGTGGTATTACACTGTGTGCATATTCCAGATGGGGAGAGAAGGGCTGGGGTACTACAAAGGCCAAATGAGTTTGACCTTCATATCAAGAAAATAACCCTGTGGCTGTCACTGTAATTTCATTGCCTCATTCTGGGTAACAAAGCCACATTGAGCTGAGAGAGACCCTGGAAAGGTGAATACTGCTTTTGCCTTAAACAAAGTCTGGGTTCAGTAGCGAGGAAAGAGAGAACTGTGGATGGAGTAGGCAGCCAGCCACATTCCCTTACTAGCTTCATGGCTCAAACCCTTGTTTATATCATTTACTTACCAATTCAGTAAAAATGCATAGGACAAACCTCTCCAGTCAAGCTTCTTAGAACTAACAAAGTCTAGAGAGACGGTCTGTTGTAGAATTTGATTGGATGGCTTTCTGCCTTTTTGTGTTGCTATGGACACAGATGTTCTTTTCAGTAGAGTAAGCCAATTCCCCAGTTCCTTTAAACTTTGAAGTATTACTATGTTTCTTTTATGATCTGTTTTTTTAAATTCCTGATTTGTGACATTAAATATTTTCATCAGGTTGTAATCAATTGTTTTTATGAAATGTGCTTTGGACTTAGAATAGGATTCCAAAGATCCAAGTAGTATAGTGAAGGCACAAACCAATACTAGACTAATCAGTACATATTGACTGGCTCCCCACTGTCAGAACAGTTATAACCCACACTGATCGATAATGTTCTGATTGATAGCTGTATCCACCAGAGAGATAATGTAACCTTAACTTCTCATCATTGTTATTTTCCTCCTCCTCACATCATCATCACCATCTGAATCATCACCACCACCACCACCATTACCAGCATCACCACCACCATCACCATCATCACCACCAGCATCATTGTCACCAACTACCATCATCATCATCATCACCACCACCATCACTATCACCAACATCATTATCACCATCACCATCATCATCATCACCACCACCACCGCCATCATCACCATCTATTATCAGGAAATTGCAGAATGCCAGTTTTGAAGTTAAGCAGCTGGGATTGTTTAGTGAAACAAATGAATAGTTCTGGCTAGTCAAGAGTCTTGGAAAAGAGGAGTAGAAATAAGGATACCACAAAGTGTAGGGTAAAAAAATCTTCCAGACACTCTTCCAGACAGAGTGCTGCCGTGTTTATTCACAATTACTTTTATTCTTTTGGCTTTTAGGACACTGGTCTTGCACCAGAGATAAGAATGCACAGAACAGTATATAGCTTGCTTTAAGGGATTGCTAAGGACTAAATATTTGTCTCTTAGAATCACAATCCATTGTTGAAATCACCAATGTGATGCTTTGAGGTGGTGAGGCTCTGGTATGTGACGAGGTGATTGGCAGCTGACCTCTCAGAATGGGATTAGAGNTTTTGTCAAAGGGGCTTCAGATGCCTCGCCCCTTCCATCGTGAGCAGACAGAATGAGAGGGCTCTGGCTCTGAGCCGTGAAGCAGGCCTGCACCGTGCGCCAAATTCATTGCTGCCTGAATTGTGGATTTCTTGGTCTCCAAAGCTATGAGAATTAAATTTCCATTACATCCAGTTTGTGCTATTTTGTTACAGCTTCTCAGGCTGATAAAAACCAGGCATGCACAGAAGGCCCATTGTGTTTGTTATAGCTCATTCAGAAACTCACCCATTGTGAAGAGATACATCTAACCATGGATGACTGTGGGAAACACCCTAAACATAGAAGTGTAATTGTGACCATTTCAGAATAGAAATGTCAACAATTTTTGGAAGAGGTCATAATACAAATCTCAACTCATCGTTCACTCACACTCACTCAGCAGGTGTTTACTAAGGATATGTGACTTTTCTGACCCCATGTGACATGCTATGAATATGGTAATAACTAGAAGACAAGTCCATGCTTTCTGGCAGTTTCCACTGAGGAATGGAGCCAGACAACAACACATAAGCACATCCACCCTGTACATATACTCACATATACTCACACACAGTGCTACGTGATGCCAGGGAAAGAAGAGGGTGTGCTGGGGGGGGG
>LZPO01028519.1:12515-22984 GCA_001675575.1 Neotoma lepida | reverse complement strand
AACCTAAAATAGCAGCCTTGGGTACTGAAGGGGGCAAGACAGGAAATTAAAATGAAGATGAAGATGCTGGGCTGCATGTTTTGAGAAAACTGCATTAGGCTTTGGTAACAATGGAATCTGCATGTGGGTGAGCTGGCTCCAGTGAGAACACTGTTGGAGATTCTTTCCCTTCCTTCCTGTGACTGACTGTAAGAGCCAGCTCATATCAATGTTCCAAACTTAACTGAAAATGAATTTATGGCACAGTGGCATGCATTAATGATTAATTATCAATGTCCTTTGTTTACTTGTGTTCCTTATTCTTGTTAGCTGTGTTTGGCATTGTGTATTTCTTATCTCAGATCCTTTGTGGAGATGTCCTGGATAGACATAATTTTTAATTGTATTTGAATGAAAATATTAAGCTGGTGAAATGAACTGTGCAGTGGACCATATGATAAACATGCTGAGTATTTTAAAGTAATTTTGTTTTTAACAGAGATGGGGTGTTAGCTATCTAGGTCTTTTGTATTTTAATACACTCACCTTTATTTGATAACTCTTTTGCTGTATAGGCTGGGGAAATGGTTCAGTGGGTAACTTACTTGCAAGACCAGCATGAACACATGAGTTTNAATCTCCAAAAATCATAGTCCCCTGGGTGTGGTGGTATGTACCTGTAATTGCAGTGTTCCCACAGTGAGGGGAATCAAGACAGGATGCTCCCATCAGCTAGCCTGGTACACTCAGCAGCAAACAGCAACAGGTAGAACTGACACCTGAGGTTGTTTCCAACCTCCACATTTGTGCCATTGCATGTGCATAGCCTGGCACACACTAAGCAATTGCTCTTCTTGTGATGCATACCACTAGCCTTGAGCAAAGGTTTTACCTTCCAGTCAGAGTTGAAACTGTGACAATCTAACACTCTGTTTGTTTATTTGTTTTCACAGAAGAAGCACTAGGAGGCAGATGTTCATCTGACCTGTTTCAGACACTTCTACAAGGATGTGTCATGAGCCCTTCATAGATATGGCCCACACTGGTGGCTGGCTGTGCCTGAATAACACTGAACTGTGATCTCTTAGGGTTGGAGCATAGTTAATGTTCCCCCTCTTCTGTTCCTCCTGACTCTGAAGGTGTGGTGATGGTCATCTATCTCTTCACAGACCTGGCAGACAGCAGAGTCTCTGGAAATGGTGGGTAGAGTAGTGTGAAGTCTGTTGCTTTACCATCAGTTTCTCTGTTGCTCATGTGACAAATCCCAGCATTTACCTACTTTTCTAGGCAAAACGTCTTTTATTTTCACTGACTCCGGTATTAGTTTACTATATGGTGACAGTATATCAGAAGTAAACAAGGGAGCACAGGTTTATCTGGCTTGTTTTAGAGGCTGCAGTCTGTGTCTAGGTAGCTCTTGGTGGTCTTTGGAGCATACAAGAGAACATGAGACAGAGGAATTTTCTCTCTTCCTGGCATCTAGGTGGCAAAGGGAGACACAGGAAGGGCTCAAGGTCTCAACANCCTTTACAAGAGCACACCCCCAACNACCTAACTTCCTCTCACCGATGTGAGCATCTTACAAACTCCACCCTCTCCCAAAGTGCCATGGCCTGTCACAAATGAGCCCCCAAAGACAGTTATCTAAACTACACAAATTTTATATTTCATTTTAAAAAAGAGAAATCTTTAACCCTCCTGATTCTTCCTTAGGAAAGTACTTTACCAAAGGCCACTTTTTATTACATCTGGCAATACCTGTGACTTACCAAATTCAGAACCATATACAGATATCACTTTGGGACCCCTTAGCTTTCTCCAGCTGTCTGTCTCTTGATGCCTCTAGCAGAGAACTAAAACAGTTCTTTAGCTAATCTTCTCCCAGATGAGTTCTACCTTTGAGTCTACTATACCCATATTTGGAGCTCAGCTATTGCTATAGTCAAGCTCTGCCTAGTGCCTCTGTGTCTTTTCCGTCAAATTCTATTTCTGCCATCACGTAGTTTGCAGCGTGGTGCACATGCTGCTTCCCTAACTCTGGTCACTTGCTTCTTCCCTTTGCAGACTCCCATGACACCCAGTTTTCAGTGTCCATAAATAGTTCTGCACTGCACTACCCTAATCCATGCTGCCTTTTCATCCTCATAGCTGAAGTTCCAAGATATGTGGTGGGTGGTGTGGAAAAATCCTGGAAAAATGTGTCTTATACATGTCAAATAAAATGAACTTGAGTCAGTTTCNTGGTGATACATTGGGTCCCCTAATAAACTTTGCCTGAAGATCAAAGAACAGAACAAGTCACTAGATTAAACATAGAGGCCAGACAATGGTGACACACACCTTTAATTCTAGCACTCAGGAGGCAGAGAAGCAGAGATCGGTCTGGATCTCTGTGAGTTCAAAGCCACCCTGGACTACATGAGATGACTCAGTCTAGGAGAGAAACAGAGCCAGGCAGTGGCAGCACACACATTTAATCCCAGTACTGGGAATCACACACACCTTTAATCCCAGGAAATGATGGATGGGTGGAGAAAGGTATAAAGGCATGAAGAGACAAGAACTAAAGGCTTTTCAGCAGAAGCATCCCTTTCAGCTAGAGCTTTTTTCAGCTGAAGACTTTTCGACTGAGGAAGCTCATTTGGCTAGAGGCCTATCAGCTGGGGCTTTTCAGGCTGAGGCGTCCTGGAGTTAAGAGGTGGCTTGTTCTTTTGTCTCTCTGATCTTTCAGCATTTACCTCAGTATCTGGTACCAGTTTTTTTTTATTAAAAGGCCAATTAGCAATTCATGTTACATAGTTTGAAAATGGGAACACTCAACTCAAAATCTAGAATCCATTTTGTCCCTGATTTTGCTATATGCTTTAGAGGGTTGTTGGAGTTTAATTCATCTTCATGGGGATTTCCTTCCCTTTGGGACAAGCTACTCATTTTAGTATCCAAAGTTCTACCCAGCTATACTTCTTTCTGGCATTTTGTTCCTGTACAAACTGTATGTTCTAATAGATTTTAATTAAAAAGTTTTCTCTTTGAAATCTCTTTCAAATGTGGACTTTGAAGCTTACCGTCCACATAGAAGTTTGCCATGTGAGGCAGGCAGAACTGTTGCACATTTCAGATAAGCTAGAGCATGTGCTATACTTCACCCGCAAGGACTAGGCATCCTGCAAAAATAGCCAAAAGGGGGCCTTGAGGCCAGCAATGGCCAGCAGATTCCAGAGCCTATCAGAAAGCACTAAGGCAGCCTTTTCCCCAGAATGGGGTGGAGGATATGTAAGGCTTAACCTTTCCTTAAAATAAATGAGCTTGCTTGCATTCTTCCGGAGTCTGTGTCGGTGCCTCTGCGTCTCCTCACCCACTTCCCCAGGGCACAAGGGCCACACTGAATAGACAGCAACAGCCATGGAAATTCTTTTTAAAAAAATTAAAAAGAAAAACAACAAAACAAAGAGGAGATAGGCCACTGGAGACTGAGTAGTAGAGGGAGGAAAAGGAGAAAAGTATGAACACAAAAGCAGTGGTTCCATGGTGTTCAGGAAGTGGGCAGATCTTAATTTTACACTTGAAACAAGCATAGCACATAGTGCAAGAGTAATTCATGAAAGAACTTAAGTGCAACACGTGTATTACAAAACATGAGGAGGGACAGAGACAAACACATTCATACAACCCTCTTTCAAAAATAAGGCAAGACTTAAGGTGAATAAAACAGTAACAACAAAAGCAGAATGTATTATGGTGGGAAGAGAATGATGTACATCTCAATAATGCCCTTAACTCACCATTTAAAATAAAATTAAAGCAACCCTTACCCTAAACTCCCAGCTATAATTAACAAAAATAAAGCATATACAACTACAAGACAGTTAAAGGTAAAGGATTATACATAGAAAATACTTGCCAAAAACATTAAAATAAATTTAGATGGCATAGACATGAATAATAAAAGTCCCTTTAGGCATATAAAGAAAAAAAAATGTGATAAACGTTTAAATCACTTGAAAAACATAACAGTAGTGTTTTCTATAACTGNGTTCCTATCAATACATACATCTATTCTTTGTTATTTCAAAATTGGGGATACAATTAAATTATAATAATAACAGTGTTTGCTTGTTTTGATACTTGTTTTTTATTTATGTTTTTGGTTTTGAGAGAGAGAAAGAGAACATGAAGTTGGATGGGGAGGGAAGTGGGGATGATTTGGGAGAAGTTGAGGTAGGGAAAAATATGATAAAATATACTGTGTGTAAAAATGTAACAAAACATAATTTTAGCAAATTTCAAAGAGAACTACATCAAATATGAATTTAGAATGAAATTTCATTTTTGAATTGAAAATTACAATAGAGATAATTATACCTAGAAATTCAGGATAAATAGTTATAGGAAAATATAGAAGAGCATTTATCAAAGATATAAAATGAAGGTTTTTGAGTGGTAAATGAAAAAAAATGATGAGTAAAAAGAGAGCATTAAAATGGGTTAAAAATCTTTGCCAGCCTAACAAAGGATTAATATCTAGACTATATGAAGAACTCAGAATAATAGGCACAAAAGTCATCCAATCAATAAATGGATAAATTAACTAAACACTAATNTCTTAAAANAAAAGGTATAGGTGTCCAATAGATGGCCAGCGGAAAAAAATTCAACTTTTTCAGCCTTTGGGAAATGCAACTCAATGTGGTTACATTAAAATTCTTTTTCATGAACTAATAAATAGGACGGACATAATGTAATGGATAAACTCCTGTATGGAAAAAAGCTACCGTCAACAGGACAAAACGGCAACCTACAGAATGGGAAAAGATCTTCACCAACAGCACATCTGACAGAGGGCTACTATCCAAAATATATAAAGAACTCAAGAACCTAGACATCAACAAACCAAATAATCCAATAAAAAGCAAATCTAAACAGAGAATTCTCAACAGAGAGATCACAAATGGCCCAGAACCACTTAAAGATATGTTCAACATCCTTAGCAACCAAGGAAAACGCAAATCAAAACAACTCTGAGATTTCATCTTATATGTGCCAGAATGACTAAGATCAAAAACACAACTGACAACTCATGCTGGTAAGGATTTAGAGCAAGGGAAACACTCCTCTATTGCTGGTGAGAGTGCAAACTTGTACAGCCACTATGGAAATCAATATGGCAGTTCCTCAGAAAACTGGGAATCAATCAACTGCAAAATCTAGCTATCCTACTCCTGAGCATATACCCAAAGGATACTCCAGGCATGGCTTCCAGGGGAGGGATTGAGACACCAACCCAGTCACAGAACCTTCGACCTACAATTAGTCCTGCTTGCAAGATGTGCTGGGGAAAAGCACAGAGCTTGTGGGAGTAACCAACCAAAGACTGGTCGAAAGTGAGACCCATGCCACAAGAGGGAACCCGTGCCAGACAGTGACTGGAGAGCCAGGAACCAGAGTCTGAATAGCCCAGAGACTGTGGATAGAACCAAACACAATTTAAAAATAAAAGTCTCCTAGCTTCTCTGGAGCTGTGGGTTGTAGTCTGACTATCTTTTGCTTTACATCTAGTATCCACTTATGAGTAAATACATACCATGTTTGTCTTTCTGAATCTGGGTTACCTCACTCAGGATGATATTTTCTAGTTTCATCCATTTGCCTGAAAATTTTATGATGTCATTTTTTTTACAGTTGAGTAATACACCATTGTGTATATGTACCACATTTTCTTTATCCATTTTTCAGTTGAGGGGCATCTAGGTTACTTCCAGGTTCTAGATATTATGAATAATACTGCTATGAACATAGCTGAGCAAATGTCCTTGTGGTAAGCTTGAGCTTNGATATATGACCAAGAGTGATATCATTGAGTCTGGANGTAGACTGATTCCCAATTTTCTGCAAAACAGCCATACTGATGTCCAAAGTGGTTGTACAAGTTTGTACTCCCACTAACAGTGGAGGAGTGTTCCCCTTGTTTCATATCCTCTCCAACATAAGCTGTCATCAGTGTTTTTGATCTTAGCCACTCTGACAGGTGTAGGATGTTATCTCAGAGTCNTTTAGATTTGTATTTCCCTCATGACTAAGGATGTTGAGCAATTCCTTAAATATCTTTTGGCCATTTGGGATTCATCTGTTAAGAATTCTCTATTTAGATCTGTAGCCCATTTTTTTAATTGGATTGTTTGGTATTTTGCTCTCTAGTTTTTTTAGTTCTTTATATATTTTGGAGATCAGCCCTCTGTCAGATGTGGGTTTGGTGAAGATCATTTCCCATTCTGTAGGCTGTCGTTTTGTCTTATTTATTGCGTCCTTTGCCTTATAGAAGCTTCTCAGTTTCAGGAGGTCCCATTTATTAATTGTTGCTCTCAGTCTCTGTGCTGCTGGTGTTATATTTAGGAAGTGGTCTCCCAGGAATCCACAAGGACGACCTCAGATTAGACTACTAGAAACANTGGTGAGGGTACATGGTAATCAGATTGGTGAATACCCTAACTGTCATCATAGAGCCTTCATCCAGTAACTGGTGGAAGCACATGCAGAGATCCACAACCATGCACCAGGCCAAGCTCAGGGAGTCCAGTCAGATAGAGGGAAGGGGGATTATATAAGCAATCAGGGTTCAAATCATGATGGGGAAATCTACAGAGACAACTGAACCAAGCTCGTAGGAACTCATGAACTTNAGACTGATAGCTGTGGAACCTGAATGGGACCAGACTAGGCCCTCTGCATATAGGAGACAGTTGTGTAGCTTGGTCTGTTTGAGGGCCCCTGGTGGTGGGATCAGGATCTATCCCTGGTGCATGAACTGGCTTTCTGGAGCCCATTACCTATGGCAGGATGCCTTGCTCACCATTGATGCAGGGTGGAGGGGCTTGGTCCTGCCTTAACTGAACATACCATGCTTTGCTGACTCCCCATGGGATGCCTTTTGGAGGAGGGGATGGGGGTGGGAGGGAGAAGGAGGAGGGATGAGAGGGGGATCTGTGGTTGTAAAATTTATAAAAAAAAATTTAAAGAAAAATTTCATAGATATTTGAAGTTTTCCAGTTGATGGTGTCTGATTGGATAAGAGAAGGTATTCCAACATGTGTGCTGTCCAGCTATCCATCAAAGGAACTCATCATTTTCTGCAAAAATGTATGCTAATAAAAATGTAAAAAGGATTTCTAGAAACAAATATTTAAGTATTATTTTTTTCTCTAAAATCATTTTGTGGTTTGGGTAGGGCTTGAAGTGGAAGCTATCAGGGAGTGCTGTAAGCAGAAAGAACCAGAAAAGAAGCTGACAGCTGAGCTAAGCAATTATATTATAAAATAGTAGGAGTTCAGTAGAGGGAAATAAAATTGTCATTATGATAATAAAAGTAATGAAGTAAGAGACAATGTTCTAGAAGGGGTTAGGAGAGCTAAATATTAATATGAAAACTAAAGTTAATGGAACCAATAAATATTTAGGAGGTCTGATACAGCATAAAGGAAAATAATGATGAACAGGCAATATTGGAGTGCATGACCATTTAGATTTAAACATTCTTTAGAGACACTGATGACATTGTACGTGACTATCACAGCTTCAGTCCAGAACACCAAAGCTGGTACTGTGCTGTTAGCCAGACCCTGGAATCTAACCAGTTCATTTTTTATACATCCTTGCATGTGCTGTAGTGTATATAGTTTTACAGAATGAAATAATTCTCATAAACCTCAAAACAGAACAAAAATATTATATATATATATGTAGAGAGATATGCATACATATAACTATACCTGTATATATATAGATATATATAACTGTATATATATAGATATATATAACTGTATATATATAGATATATATAACTGTATATATATAGATATATATCTGTATATATATATAGCAAGAGAGAGATGTTACCATATATCACAAAATATGAATTATAAAAAGCAAGATAAGAAATGGTCATAAAAGGAGACATGCAGTTAACAACTAGAACTTATTTTCCTATTTTAGCTTTTAGATTGGAAGCAGGTTCTTAAGTCTTTAAATGATTATTTCTAATGTTTATATAAGAAGCACAATTCTTCCATATATACTAATTACTAATCATATACTAATTATTGTATATTAATGTGATTAACTGAGTGAAGAAATTTTGAAGTCATTGTTAGTCTCTTGGTGAAGGTCACAGAAGATCTCCATTAATGAGTACCTGGAAAGTACTTGAGAGGTAAAAGAGGCTTGAATCTATCTGTCTGTCTGTCTATTTATCATCTAACTATATATCTTCTATACATCTTTCTATCATTTATCTACAATCTATCATCTATTTATCTACCTAGCAATAATCTATCATTTATCTATCTACCTATCTTATGCAAGTCAATTAGTGTGATGTAGTTTTAGATTTAGAGTGATGATGAACCAACTTAGCACAGACACTATCCTTGACTTGGAAAGGATCTTGCAGGTCAATGGTGGAAACAGAGGGCTGGAAGAACAAACTGAGGGAGTCAGGGAGAAATTATATATAATTGGGTATGTGCTTATTATTGATAAATATGGCCAGTTGTGAGTTTACATAAGAAAGACAGTGATTGTAACACACACTGCTTTGAACACCTATCTTANAGTGGTGGTTTAGAATATCCTCAAAAATGTTCATATCTTATTTTGTTTAAAAATTACAAACTCTTTAAGGTCAGAAGTCAGATAGGTTCTGTTCATTAAGCTATGGACTAAGACCTACTCTAGTTCCTAACTTGGTGGAAAATAAACACATATGCAATCATAGTAAACTAGGGAATTGAATCTGTGCACCACACTCAGATGTCTCTTGGTAGAGAGAACTATAAAGTTACATCGAGAGGCATGCTTGCCCTTGTTGCTGTCCAGGCCTAGAATGGCTAAGCCAAGCAGACATTACTGAGTTCTGTCCCACAGGTTCCATCNCATTGCTTCATGCCTACTTGGCTACATAAGAGTGTCCAGTGTGTAGCAAAGGTTCAGAAGCCCAGTTTCTGATTAGCACTAGTCATTGCTATAGTGACCAGGGAGACACATGCAGGTGGACACATTTGAGAGCCCAAGAGTAGAAGAGAATCTTGCCGTCCCATTTGGTGGGTGCATATCCCATTTGGAAAACAGTGATTTGGGCTTTTCAAGGTATATAATATAGCAGAAGGCTTCGAAGCAAAGGGAACAACTTGGGATAGCAAACAAGTGACAAATGCATAGAAGAGTTTAAAAAGAAATGCATGAAACACAGATTTTGAAAAATTCAATAAATAGCTCTTTCCCCTTCTAATTTTAAGAGTTGAGTTATTCATTTCCCCTAAGACTTTCATTAGCCTTAGCAAATGTGCTCTGTTCAAGCCGCAATTCTTGTCATAAGTGCTATTCAGAGAACATCTGCGTGGAGCCGTTCTTTCCCCATTTGCAAGCGGAGCTTCGATGCTTGCTGAAGCAAGCTGCCAAGCAGTGGGTTGTTTTCTGGGCCCAATCAAGCTGCCTCTTTCAGATGGTGAAATCGCACGTTTTCTGTATAAAGCAGATGCTTCCATCATATAAGACTAAATTACCCTAAGAGGTTGAGGGAAGGGTCTTAGGATGAGCCAAAACAGGAAGCTTCGCTGTAGGTTTAAATGGTGCTCTAATCCCGCATTTGTTTATGTTGAAAAGAATACAATGCAAGAATGGGACAGATGATGAGTGGCATTGAGTTCCAACTGAAGCTGAGAAGAGATGAACTCATAGCTAGGTTTTCTATGGATTGGCACTGTATGAGTGAGTTAGCAACAGAGGCTCAGGACTGAAGCAGTATTCTTGCTCAGAAGGTCCGCAAAGGATTATCTTGCAAAGCGAAGCTGCATACAGAGGATCCCTGGTGGCTGATCTTGGCGGACAGGCACCCCCTGAGTGTTAAACTATGGACAAAGTAGCATTAGTTGCAAAAGTGCCTACTTCATTGAGACCAAATTAGGCATGGAAATCAAGAAAAAGCTGGTTGTGGATAGAGAACTAACCTGTTCTGCCAGTTGGCTGAACTTCAGCATCTGGTGAAGCTTCCTACTTAGGGGCCTCCTGTCTAGATGAGGATGTGAAAATCGTCTCATGGGCTCACTGGGCCAGTATTAGATCCTGTCTAGTGGTAAAGTTGCCCAAGAGCTGGTCTCTAACAGAGATCCAGGATCTCTGGCATGCTATTATTATTATTTTTTTAACCTTGGCATGTGGGAGTGTTTTCACTGCAATAAAAGACTTTATCTGGCCGTTGTGAAGACAGAAGACATTTTAGGCTGCATAAAGAGAATTGTACTCTGATGTGCATGAGAGTNGGCTTCAGGTAAAATTCTTTAACTAAGATGTGGCCAAAAGAAAAAGCCCAAACCACACTGTGGAGCACCAAGACAAAATCTCAGTTATGTTGTTAATTCAATCTTTTAACCCAGTGGGAAGTAACTTCTAAGAGAAAATATGGAAAGAAATACAGGGTGCTGTGGTGAAGTAAATGACCA
>LZPO01028518.1:8035-30028 GCA_001675575.1 Neotoma lepida | reverse complement strand
GATCATGATGCAACTCTCAGCTACTTCTCCAGCACCAAGGCTGCCTGGTTGCTGCCATGCTCCCCACTGTGATGATAACAGATTAACCTTCTAAACTGTGAGCAAGCCTCCAATTAAATGCTTTCTTTTATAAAAGTTGACAGGGTCATGGTGTCTTTTCACAGCAACAGAACAGTGACTAAGACCAAGGCCAAAAATATTCTATGTATATTTCAGTAAAAAAAAACAAAATCAAAGTGGGAGAGATGCTAAAATAAATTCAGGTTTTTTCTGTATAATTAAATTCTACAAGACAATAGAGGATTGATAATTTGAAGATGTGTTGATGAATGAATGTCCTTAAACAGGGACCAGTGTGACTGGTGAAGACACTTCTTGGAGGTGTGTAATTCTGCTTTGCTAAAACTATTCTGTGCTGGATTCCTTCCTAGCTGTCTTGAGAGCTGCTTCCTTGTCCTCACTTCCAGAGGCTCTAAAAAGAGCTTGATGAAGAAGGTAGAAGGAGAAAAGCTGATTGCTTTTCTTTTTCTTTTTTTTTATGCAATGTTCCCAATTTTCTTCAGATTTGGGGATTTGTGTACATACCAATGAATACAGGGATATTCAGTAATTAATATTTAGTAAAAGAAAGTCTATGCATATCAAAAATGTTTGTTTAGGGCAAGTTTAAGAAACATCTGCTGACTCATTCTGATTGGTTTCCAGCCATCTCATCGACAATGTTGATAGCATACTTTCACTCTCAAAACACTTCCTGAGGATATACAAATACATCCACTTATAGTATATCTGATAATGTGCAAATATATCTACTTACAGCATATTTATTTTATCTTTTAGCTGTATAGATAAAAATTGTTGCTCAAGATTCCTAGTTTTTGCTAATGCAACAAATTTATCCTGCAATAGATAATTGTAAACCATAAACAGTCCATTGAATATAGTTCTTCTTTTTCTTTAAGGCAGGTTCTATGTATCTCAGGATCATGCTGGGTAGCATGAGGATGGCAGAAATTCTGATCCTCCTGGCTCCACCTCCTGCTGGGATTACAGGTGAATACTGTTAGCATTTAGCCATCTATACTGGCCTGCCCTTAGGGTTCTGACAGGATATAGCTTCAACAGCAGCCACTAAAAGCACCCCTGTGCATATTTGCTACTTTTCCTTATAAAACGCAGGCCTTCCTCACCTCCTGTCTCTTTCTCTTTCTTGTCCTTCACTCTTGTCCCCAGGGATTGGTTTCTTCCCCCGCCTCTGCCCTTTCTCTTCCCTACCCTCAATAAACCTCCCAATTGGCCCTGTTGTATGGTGTGACTCCTTCCCGCCATTTTAAAAATACAACAAATACCACTATATCTGCTTTATATGGTTCTGGGGCTCATGTCCACTGTCCCATGATATGCAGGCATTCCACTGTCAGAGATATATCTATAGCTCTCAGATTAAAAAATCTTTGAAGTACATAAAGTAGTGAAAATCATGAATCTACTAGAGAGAAACCAACTCTGAAAATGAAAAACTCTCTGGGTGAGCTCCACCTAAACTTGTCTTTCCTCTCAAGGGCAGAAGTTGAAGAAAACTGGAGAAGATAGCTCCAATCTCTGAGTTAGAAATATGATGAAATATAGGAAAAAAAACTAAATGATGTATTTTGTGAATTTGGGGAATTTTGGAAATCTATATTTTGAATAGACAACTGTTTGTATGAATGTTTACACTTTTAGACTCATAAAGTTAAGCACATATGATTATGTATCTTCTGCTTGTATTTCATCTATTAAAATATAGAAGAAATAATGACATCTTCTGTATAAAAGGCTAAGAATATTTTCACATAAAGATTAAGACAGTATAATGCCAGGTGAAAATCAGAACCAATGGGAATGGCAGTATACATCTTCAAGGTTAGATGTGTTGATATAAAAACTGGTTTTCACCATTTCTTAAATATTACAAAATTTCCGTCTCAAGGTAAGTGAAAAATAATAGCAATATATTACAAGATTTGTAAGACACAAAGAAACAAATATGTGGAAACATTAGCAAAAGATAAGAATGGGTTCAAATGTAAACTTCAACCCAGTAAGATTCTTACCTTGTATATTAAGTAATGTCATAAGGTTTAATGTACTTGCTAGGAATTTATGTTATAGCTTCTGGAATCATGGTGAACACTAACATAAGAAAAGATAGCTTCAAGACAGCAAGGAAGACAACAAACTACAAAAGAACAAACAATCCAAAAGAAAACAGAAGTGTAGACACAAAGAGACAAAACAGATTTAAAGTAAATATTATTTTTATAAATTATTAGCATAGATAAAAAATTGCATAATCCCCTTGGACAAGAAGGCAACAGTTTCTGATGTGCATTTTAATACACATTTACTCCAAGTTGCAAGAATTCATTTATCACAAAACATATCCTAGGTAGTTAACCAAGAAAATGAAGACATGTTCATGGGACTCTGTACAGGAGTGCTCATGGCAATTTAAACCATAATCTGCGAAACTATAAACTATACAAACTTTTGAAATAGAAAAATAGATAAACAAGTTGATCCATTCAAAAGAATGAACACTAACTAGTCAGGTAAACAGATGAAATTGCCTAGAGTTAATATGGATAACTATTGATGAGATTTTATTAATTAAAAACAGCCAGACACAAAAGATAATCTATTATATGACTGCATTCATATGAATACTTGGATCTATAGACCATCCTATACTACATAAACTGTATTGTTATAAACCAGATTACAGGTTGCTAATGGGGAAGTTAGGGAAGAAAGGAAAAACAGGCTCTAGCAATCGACTGATATGGAAAAGCCCCATGATTTAATTGACTACAGACATACTTCTTTTTAGTGCTCTTCAAATCTCACATGTACAGTCTGTTCCTCCAATTATATACAAACACCTCAATTGAATGCAACAAAATATATTTTATTTTATTGACTTGACTTTATATTTAAATACTTCATTTCATTTCATGCCTAATAACATTAATTGTTCCACGATTAGCCTCACCCTAAGAATATCATAAATAACATAATTTCTTGTCCAAGCACCTCTTTTCTAAAAAGACTCAGACAAACACACACACACACACACACACACACACACACACACACATCTGCTTATCTTGATGCTAAGACAAAATGTACCTTACAGAAGGAGAGGATTATTTTTGATTCACAGTTCAGGGTATAGCCAATCACAGAAGGGATGTCTTAGTAGCAGGGTCCTGAGGTAGTTGATCACATTGCATCCAAAATCGACAAAAAGAGAGAGATGAATGCTGGTGCTCAGCTCACATTCCATATTGGTCACCAACCTGTAGAATGGTGTTAGTCATAATTAAGGTGCATCTTCTCAACTCAATTAACCTAATCTAGATCATTCCTTAAAGCATGCCCAGGCTTGGCTCCTTTGTAATTTTCAGGTGCCATTGGGTTTAGGATAGTGACCATTACAGTATGTATTAAAGTACATAATAAAGGAGCAATGAAGCAAACACTCCGTGAAAGAAAATGAGGAGGAATCTAGATAAGCTTGAGAAACATTAGGCCACACATCAATCTGCTATGTGGTGCAGGAGGATGATGTGGTGGTCTGCTGTAAGCTTTGAAGTGCAGTCTAAAGTTTATCAATTGCCCAACAGAGCCTCCACCTTGGTATTCTGTGAAGCTGTCATTGGTTCCATGAAGCCCGTGGAAAGCATGCCTGGAATACACACTTGAAGGTTACTGGTCATTGCAGATAGAATCTTCATCAATTAAGCTGTCAATTGGCATTCTCTACAGTACATTCTCAAAGTCACAAGTACTCAGAAGACCTAAAAACTCGTTATTAAACCAGTAGCAATTCTGACAATCACTCTTCAAAACTGTCTTGTGAAAACCCAACTGAAGTTACCTCTGAGTGCTGCATAAGGCAGCATGAATTACTAATACTAACAGTCAGAGTCTTAATTACCAGCATCAGCAACATAAGCTTGACCCTCTAGGAACTGTATCTTCTGAAAAGCTCCCAGAGAGAAGTTCCTGGAAATCCCTTCATCACCAACTCCTTATTCAGTCTGGTGCCAGTGAATTTGATGGGGAAAAACTTATTTTTCCATTACAACTATGGAACCTGGGGAGTAAAGCAAAAGACATTTTCTACTTAATTAAGTCAGGAACATTCCATCCTACCCAAACTCAATGATGGAAAGTATTAGGAACAAAAAGAGTACCACCCAGATGCAGTGGTCCATGCCTGTTAGTACCCAGAATTAGGGAGGCTGAGGCAAAGGAGTCATGAACTCAAGCCATATAAATAACCTGTTGAAGAAAGGAAGAATGGGATGGAAGGAAGAAAGAAAGGATGGAAGAAGGAAGAAAAGAAGTTCAAATGTCTACTTCTGTGTCTGTCAAGAAAAGAGAAAACAAAAAACCAAGAACTAAATGACCTATATCTACCATTTTGTATAGGATTAAAAACAACACACTGGTCAAACATCTGGAGTATTAATTGAAAAAAATCTTTTTGACATGAATACTTTGACTACATCTGCAACCTTAATAATAATAATAATAATAATAATAATAATAATAATAAAAGCTTCCCAGGTGTCAAATATTTCCCGAAAATGTTAATGTATTTTAAAGATTGTAGCTGGTTGCTATACCATATGGTTTTAAGGACATGCTTTTAAAAGCAGCATGTGATTTTGCTTAAGGGCTGTTTCCACAACCAATTTGATTAAGAATAACTTAAAATCTTCAAGAAATGTACTTGAATGAAATGTGTGAACAAACTACAAAGGTAATACTCATAAAACTGACAAAATTTTGCCCTTGAGTCTTAAAATTGCCTTCTCATCTAACTCTCTACGTTATTCCTTTTTTTTGTTTATTTTCATTTTACATCAGAGAATAGTGGTAATTTAGCTAATTTTCAAAAAATTCCTAACTATCACCCCCACTACAAACAGAACTATGATGCACACACAAAGGGAATAGAAGATTGAGAGTGGGAAGGTGGGGAAGTTTTATTTTTAATATCCATCAATAGTAAGCTAATTAGACAAATGGAAAATAATAAAGCATAAAAATTAATGAATAAGTAATTTCACATAAACTCTTTCCTTATTGCTGTAAACACCAGTATGAATATATAAGACTTATAAGAATATAGTTAAATATTAAGTTACTATATTTTCAGTTTATAATTTAGAAAAATAACAATCAATTAATATTCCCATCATATGGCCATATTTTACAAACTAAATACTTAATATTCATGTGTTCTACTTTCATAATAGGTTTTTCATAAGATAACATGACAGCAAATATAAATGCATATATATGGCAAGCATTATTTAGTATATATAGAATACCTTCTCCCATCTCAATTGAAATTCCTAATTTGCCATATTTAAAAATATTTCTGAAACCTAAATTCAATGTAGCTTACTGGAATGATTTCAAAGCCATGTACTAAAGTTCCATACTAACTTGAATGTATAATTTTTCATTTATACTATAAACATAAAATTCTTGTTCATCTTCTAATTTTAGCCAACTTAGTTATAAATGATCAATGAATCTTACAAATTAAGGTAATTATGACATATATAAATATGGTTTAAACCAGCATCATCAATTTTAAAAACAACTAATTCAGACTTGAGAGATTAAACCTATCAATAAAAACAAATACCGACTGCAGGGGCCATCTCAATCTTAGTGGCCTGTGCTGCCACCTGGGGCCATGGAGGTGTCCTGGCCTGGGCTGTGGCCAAGGGCCATGTCTGGTCCAAGGTCCTATCACAGCCAGGGGCAGAGTTGGCTCCTGTTACCACCAAAGGCCTTGCAGATGCTAGGGTCTGGAGTGACAGCTGGGGACATTTTGGTGTCTGAGGGTCATGCTACCAACCAGGCCATATAGATATTAGTGCCCTGTGCTGCCACCTGGGACCATGGTATCATCCAGGCCTGAGCCACAGCCTAGGGCCATGTCTGGGTCAATGGTCCTTCCACAGCTGGGGTCTGTGTTGATGTCCATGTCCTATGTTGCCACCAAAGGCCACAAGAATGCCCAGAGGGCCATGCTTGTATCCAAGGGATGCACCACTGTGAGGACATGCTGATCTGGGTGTCTTACATTGCCACCAGGGTCATGATGTCATCTGGGCTTAAGATGCTACCAAAGACCATGTCTAGATCCATGGCTATTCTGCAGCCAGGGTCTGCATCAATGTCCATGACTTCTGTTGTCATGGAAAGTGATGCAGATACCCCTGGTCTGAGCTGACACCTGAGGCCATATTGATGCCTGAGGGTCAGGCTATCACCAGGGCTGTACAGATTGGGGTGGGTGCACTACCACCAGTGGCCATAGTGATGTCTGGGCCCAAGCTGTGGCCAGGGACCATGTCTGGTCCATGGCCCTACCATAGCCAGGGTCTGAGTTTATTCCTGTGGCACCTGTTACCATCAAAGGCTGTGTAGCTGCTGGGGTCTAGACTATCACATGGGATCATGTTAGAGTCTAGGGATCATGTTACTGGGCACATTCCAATATGAGAGGCCTGTACCACCACCCAGAGCCATGGTGACAACCGGGCCCAAGATGCTGCTGTTGGCCATGTCTGGGTCCATGGTCCAGAAACAGCTGGGGTCTATGTTGATATCCAATGTCCATGTTACCATAGGGGCCCATTCAAACCATGTGTAAAGTATGAGAGCCATGCTGAGTTGGTCCCACTTCTCACTGGCCATGGAGAGCACCCACACCTCCACTGGAGAGTTGACACACCCTGCTACACCCCCCCATTGGTCCTACCCCTCACAGAAGGGCTAGCCTCCCCACATACTCTTGGGAAAGCTGGCCTCACCTCTCACTTGAGGGAAATGGTCCCAGCAGCCCAAACTGACCAACAAAGCTACCTCCCAGGCACAAATCCAGAGCTTTGAGTTGGTACTCCCTAACATCTACCCCATCTATTAATATAAAAAGGCTTTTTGATCCCTCCTGGATGCCTTAATTGGCAGGGTGATATTGTTAATTCTTATTCTCTTTAAATGTCTTATGTAGCATATTTGACATCATCAGGCAGCAACTAAGGCAACTCTTCAGGTGTTAATGGCTCTTAAGCATCCTTCTTGCATTCCTCCACAGGAGGTTATGCATTCCGGGTTATCTGAAATTCAAAAGGCTACCTCTTAGTCCCCCTACCCTGGCAACTCTCCAAGAAAGAATGCTCTTCGAGGGCTGGTAGTCAATGATGGGTAACAGCTTGTTTGGCAGGCCAACCTAAGACAGACACAGTTCAGTTGCTGAGCTCTCCTGAGATGGGGTCAACAAGGCCTGAGCAAAGAACTCTGGCTCGCGCTGAGCACCATGTAATAAATAAAAATGGGTGGATATATAGGAAAATAAGGCTTACAAGGCCGAGAGATGAGCCAACCTGGAGTCTGGGTGAGGACCTAGCAATGGGTGCTGTCAGAGGTCCTGATCATGCCTAGCCAATAAGGAGCAAGCACTCAATATCACTGGATGGGACACAGTCTGGGTGCTGGGAGGAGGGTATATAAGGCTCTCCCCATTGCTGAATAAACTAGTCTGCTGTTTGCCTTTCACCTGACTTCCAGTGTCTGTGCCATTGACTCCCATTGACTCCACACCTTCTCACCCCCTCCCCTGAGGGAGCTGTTAGGACCCAACAACAATCTACAATCTGCTGGAGTGCATGAAGGGATTGGCCCTGTGGAACCATAGACACTGGATCTCCATGACTCAGAACAACAGCAGGATATCAGAAAGTAATGCTGGTGGGGGTTCAGCATTGATGGTGTACCAGAAGCCGGAGGCCTTGAACCTGACCAACAAACAGGACACTATACAATGAATATTTTGCAAGGAAAGCTGTTTGGTCAAGAGTATACTGCATGATGCACTGCAGCTCCCAATGCCACTAAGACAAATGAAGAGGACTGAAATGTTTTTTATTTTATTTTTTGTTTTGTTTTTGTTTATTTGAAGATTTTTATAAACTATATAATAAAATATGTCTTAGTTAAAAAAAAAGAAGAGCAAATACCAGAGAGATGACAGAAATTGTCTAAGAGCACAGCAGCCATTCGTGTCCTTAGTGGCAGATGCTAGATAAAATTTCATGTATTTTCTGCTACATTGTTCCCTTTAATTGTACTCTACTGGGTTTTTTAAAATATTTATTTATTTTTATTTTATATATGTATGAATTTTTTGCCTGCACAGGTGTCTGTGCACCATGTGCATTCCTGGTACCCTGGTTGTGAACCACTATGTGGATGCTGGGAATTGAACCTGGGTACAGCTAGAGAGCTCTCTGTATAACCACAGAGCCATCTCTCCAACCCTCTCTGTTTTTTGTTTGTTTATTTGTTTTGTTTTGTTAGCATACTGAATTCTAGGTCATTTGTAGTTTTCACTCATCATTCTTTACATGGGACAGCAGTTTTACAAGCACTATATTTTTTTAGAAGTCTAATAAATATGATATATTTTTAATTCTCCAAACTCTATAAGCATAGATTTTTAAATGCATCTATCTATCTATCTATCCATCTATCTATCTATCTACCTATCTATCTATTAGCTATCTATCTATCATTTATCTATTACCATCTAACTATAAAATTTGGAACAAATTGTGATGGACTCACACTTGTCTACTAAATATTTTCCATCCCTTTGCCCTTCATGGGTACCAGAATGTGATTATAATCATAATAATGCTGAATTCAACCCTTAGCAGAGGATTATGATAGTCTTTCTTCCCACAGTCAGATGTTTGGTTTCCCAGGTTGTCTTGAATAGCTACAAATGACCAAGTAACTCCATTACAGCCCAGAAGACATAAAAGAAAGTTTGTTGACAATGTTTCTTGAAGCCTTTAACATTTATCTGATGGGTGTAGTTGGAACAACACCTTCATTGCTCCTTTACATTTTAAATGAGGTCATTAATCCTAGTGCTCCACCAGCCCATTTTGCCACTGTATGGGAAAGACCAAGGAAAGTGTGGGATTAAAGTTTTAATGTTGTGCATGTGAACAAAACCAGAGCTCTTAGAGCCAGATTTAAATGCTATGTGATAAACTCTCTTCTGCCTAAGTCAACTTAATCCTGGATTTCTGTTGCTTTTATTGGAGTTCATTCCTAGTATTTACATATGAAAATATAAGTACTATTGTATATGCAATGAAAATATTACCATATTTAAGGGTTATTATTGATATGTTTCTATCTTCTAGGGGATGTTTAAATAATTCAATACATTTTCATAGAAATATTTATTCCAATCAAGATTAAGCTACTACAGTTTATTTAATCATTCCATAAATAACCAATTTTTACTTCTCTTATGTATAGATAATCAATAGATGTTATTATTATTGTGAATTTGATCATTGTTAACTTTGTGCATGTCAATTGTTCCTTTTCTGAAACTGTGGATGCATTAGATAATCTGTCAGAAATCACTTTGTACGCATGGTGTGAGGGTAGGTGCCTTTTAAACTCTGGTTTTTCAAATATTATTGCAAGTACTAATAATAGAGCTATTAAGAGGTCAGATATTCAGTAAAGCTTAGGCCATAAAGGAAACCATGGAAAACATAAAGCTAGTGAAGAGGTAATTGAAAGAGGGGGTCGTGTTCCATTCCCAGCAAGCAGCAGAACTTGGCAGCTTTGTTCACGTGGTTCTGGTTTTAAAGTTAAGGAGAGAAGAAAGGGGTTAGAAATTTGCCTTCACAACTAGAGAGGCCATTGTGTGAAGCTGTGAAGGTGAAGCCTGGATTGCATTGGAGACCTCAAGATGTTGGAGATACCAGAGCCCTGGGATACCTGCTGAGGAAAGCTGCTAACATAGAGTGGAATCAGCCCAAGAGAAAGAATTCTGTTGCAGTCAACAAAGCTAAAAGGAGTTGGAGATCTGAAGAGTGTTCTGACATCAAACATGGAGATGCAGAGTTTGGAATTTGCCCAGCTAGTTTTTGGTATTGCTTTGGTCCAGTATTTCTTCACTATGCTCCTTTCTCTATATTATGGAATGGTAATGTATAACCTTTGCCAATCCATGTTGCAAATATGTGATCTGCTTTTTATTTCAATTTTATAGGCAATTATAATTAAGAGATTGCATGAATCTCAGAAGAAACTGAACTTTAGATTTTTAAATAAGTTTGAGACTGTTATAGACTATGGGGATGTTTGAAATTGAAGTGAATGCATTTTTGTACTATGGTATGGGTACAACCTTTGGGGACTCAGGAGTAGAATGTGGTGGTTTGAAAGAAAATGACCCCCAAAGTGAATGGTACTATTAGGCAGTGTGGCCTTGTTGGAGTAGGTGTGGTCTTGTTGGAGGAAGTGTGTCACTGTGGAGGTAAGCGTTGAGGTCTCATATGTGCTCAAGCCATGCCCAGTGAGACAGTCTACTTTCTGTTGTCTGCATATCAACATGTAGCAGCTCCTTCTCCAGTACCATGTCTGTCTGCACCCTGCCATGCTCCCTGCCATGATGATAATGGACTAAACCTCTGAAACTGTAAACTGCCACCTTAATTAAAAGTTTTCTTTTATAAGAGTTGCTGTGGTCATGGTGTCTCTTCACAGCAATAGAAACTCTAACTAAGAGAGTATGTGTGCATTTATGTATACACAGACAGATAGACTAGATGATAGATAGAGAATAGATAGATTAATAATTTTCCTTATGCAGAGATCCCTTATTTGATTCTCTTTTTTTTTAAGAGACAAGATCTCACTATGTATCCCTGGCTGATCTAAACTCACTCTGTACATCAGGCTGGCTTCAAACTTACAGAAATCCACAAGCCTCCCTCTTCCTAATACTTGATTAAAGGAATGTGCCACCATACCTGGCCTTGGGACCTTCTTTTAAAGCTTCAGGGAATTTATCAATTTTGTTGGAGCTAAGTTCAGTAAAGACAAAGTGTACTGCTGTACTGGTTTCTGGACACTATTAGACTGTAAACTTTTCTCTTCCTGACAATGGGTGTGGCCACAGCTATCTGTAAAGTCCTGTCTCTTCTAGGTTTATTTTCTAGCCACTGGTGTTGATTTGGTCTCACTTATAAGCTTCATTTTTGCACAGAACAGAATTTCTCTCCTTTCTTGTTTTTTTGTGTATCAAACCACATCTTCCAATTCCTAAGTTACTTTTTATTTTGGACGCTATCTCTAACTTTGATGCACTCCAAACCCTGTATCTATTGTTTAAGCCCAGAAGTAGTCTTGGCTCATGAGAATGAGTCTAAATAGGCATCCTAGATCTTTTCCTTAGAATGACACTAACATGAGGATCATTTGTCTNCATCAGGAAGATGTGAATTTCAAAAGTCAAACAATGGAACCTTCTTGAATGTGCTCACATAAACAATGGAACCTTCTTGAATGTGCTCACAGAAACAATGAAACTTTCTTGAATGTGCTCACATAAACAATGGAACCTTCTTAAATGGGCTCACAGAAACAATGGAACCTTCTTGAATGTGCTCACANAATGGGCTCACAGAAACAATGGAACCTTCTTGAATGTGCTCACATAAACTTGCCAGCTGACACACAAGAGAAATATTCCATGAAAGCATTTTCAGAATCAAATTGAACAACAAGGAAAACTCCTTTACCAGAGTGTGACATGTTTCTAATTCAAACATACTGAATAAATCTCCACTACTGTTTTAGCCAGGGTTCTCTAGAGGAACAGAAGTTACAGAATAAATCAGTGAGTGTGCATGTGTGTGTGTGTGTGTGTGTGTGTGTGTGTGTGTGTGTTGACAACCATGAATGGCCATTACAATTATCATAACACAAAATGTTCAAAAACTTTCTCATATGGGAACCAAAGAAGTATAACAATCAAGTCATAATATATTATAACATTTTACCTGTTCATTTACAGACTGCTTTGATGTGACCAATACTGAAAATATTTGATTTGTACTAAACATTTATGCTTGTTGCAGTATTCATGTAGTGGATACAGCAACACCAATTCTTAAAGATTATTCAAGTAAAATGCATTTTAAAAAGGAACATAAGGAGACTCAGAGGAGGTAGAGTTGTTTAATAATTTGACCAGCAATATGGTTCTAAAGATGTGGGTATGTGTCCACATGTGTCAGCTTGCTTATGTTCAGCATTATACTTTAAACAAATATTTTTTAAAGTTTCATTTNGAATTTCATAACATCACTTCTGCAAGTGTAACAGCGAAGTCCTCCACTTATGGAGTTTCTGTCCCAGCCAATGAAAACCTGAGTTTTTTGGAGAGTAAGTTTTAAAGCTGAACTTGACAGAAATTTAATTTGTAGAATACTAAATACAGCTATTTTCCATTTTTCTTAGAAAAGTCAAAGGGTGATGCAGCCATATGGGCCACAAATGCATCAGCAGACCAAATCTATTTCTGAAGCACATTCATCATTGTAGCACGCCCTCGACATGGTAGGGCAACAGGGATTGCTGCTCTTATGTTAAGTAGCATTGGAAAGCCGTGACTAAATCCTGAGCTGAGGGAGAGAAAGTGATTTGGACTAGGGCCTCACTTCTGCTTTACTTGAATGAACATTTGTAAATCATAAAGGAAGTGTTCTTTGCTAGTAAATTTGCACTTTCTAGATCTTATATAAAGCCCATTCTAATTAAACCAGAGGCCTTCCTAAGTCCAAGATTGAGTCAAAAGATACAAACAATGAAGTCCGAAGGTGTCAAAACCAAGAATGCTCATGTTCAAAGACAAGGGAAGGTAGATGTCAACTACATAGAAGAAAGCTGACTTGTCCTCCCTTTGTGATCCAGTCAGGCTCTCTGTAAATCAGCTTTGACACATCCTTATAAGAAGGATCCCTAGGGTCAAATGCTACTCTTCTGGGAACAGCTTCACAGGAGTACTCAGAACTAATGTTTACCAGCTTAGCTGGTAGACCAAAGCTAGCAAAGCTAACAGAGAAAATTAACTACCACAGTAGTTTTATCAAAAACAACAAAATCAATACTATTTCTTAGCATCATCTAGTGCCCACTACATACTTAAATTTCCCTAATCCTCATTGTTCCAGAATATGTTTTGCCGCTATTTTCTTCAAGCGAAGTTTTCGTTGAGGGCTGTGTGTGAAACAGGAGTGCTTCTTTCTGGGGCTTCGCTGAGCTTCTCAGCTCCTAACTCTCTCCTTAGTTGAGACTCCAATTTACTGCAAAGACTGAGACCACAGTCTTGTCAGCGGCTTCATATTCTGGCATTGGTCTCTTTTTCTGTCATTGAGCTTGTTTGTCTGTATTAAAAAAAAAAAAAAAAACTTTTCTAAATAAATGAAAGATGAAGCATTTTTGGCAAATGGACATCTTTAGCAGCCTGGAAAGCTCTGTTTATAATAGGTAAGTAAAATAAGCCTCAGGTTTTAATTTGTTTTTCCAGGGATAATATAATTAGTCCTGATTTCATGGCTAATGGCTTTAGATTCTAAGGACTTTGGAAGATTTTCTTGTTTATTAGGTGACAATGTGGACTGACCTCCTAGGTATTTAATTATTATCAGGGGCTGGGATAGGAAACAAACAGCAAAAATTCTGATGCCAAGGGGTTTTCGGTTCAGTTAATAAAATTGAAAGGATCAAAAGGAATCCTGAGAAACTGACAAACCAGACTTGGAAAATATGTTTCGACTCCGGATAACACACATTCTCAATGAAAGCTTCCGGACTAAGAGGAGTATTCCAGACAAAAAGAAAAAACAGAGACTGCTAACTCTGGATGCTCCCTGGGCACACTCTTAGTTCCACCTTGTACACAGAGTTGACAAAATGGTGGCTAATTTCAGCATCCTCTCCCCATAAATATGTGTGCAATCCAGAAGTTACAGTTGATTCATCATAGTGGTTTGCTCCTCTGGAGACACACAGAAAATGCTCCTTTCCATCTTTAACTCTTTAATTTTGGGTTGAACACATACACAAGAAAGACCGAAGTGCTTTTCTCTTCTTGAGTACATGAGGGAAGAAATCATGGTTGGGCAGAGTCGATTACAGAAACTGCACTGGGCAATGATGTTCTGCTAAGTTCTAGTGGTAGCCTAACAAATTCTTCAGGCTTAGCATGTGGTTCACTCACACTGTGGGTTGCTACTGCATTAGAAAGGAATGAATGAGGTATTTATGAAGTCCAAGGCTCACCCCTGACAAATGACTAGATTCTTCAGAGATTTTCTTTCCTCCAGACCACACAAGACTACATTTTAATCGTGCTCCTCAGATGTCCTTCAGATCACATCTGCTGTTACATTTTCAAAACTAACATCTATGCTCAAGTTATTTGTTACTGTTGCTAGCTATTCCCTCAAGATTTAAACATGATAATGACGTCTGCCTTCAAACTTATTGCAAAACGAGAAGTGGTCTTAGGCAAAATTGTTAAGGACCTGAGTCTACACTTTTTAAAATTTATTTTTATATAGTTAACTTACATATTTGCCTTAAGTTTAAGAAAACTAATATCATTCTTCAAAATTCTTTTCATTTTTTCTAACACTTTCTGCTTTTCTTCTTTGAATTTTAACCTTGTGAGTCACTGGGGTAACCTGCTACCTACACCAGATTCATCCTGATGAATTGGTGTTGCAATGGTATTGCAATGACTATTGAGTCTTAAATCTCACTTCATCACTACAGAGTTATGCCAAATTCTTCAAAACAACAACAAAAAACTTGCCACTACTACAAATCAGCTAGACAAATGTAATTGCTTCACAGTATTCAGTGTGTGTGTGTGTGTGTGTGTGTGTGTGTGTGTGTGTGTGGTGTTCATGTGTGTATTTGTGGTGCTTTGTACACATGTGTGTTCACATGTGTAGAGGTCACAAGTTAGTGTCAGATGGCTTCCTCTATCATTCTGCACCTTATCTATTTAGACAGGGTCTCTCACTGAATCCAGAGCCCACCAATTGGCTATACTGATGGTCCATTGAGCTTCGAAGACCTTCCTGTCACTGCCCAGTGCTGGGGTTATAGACAACCACTTCTGTGTCTGGTGATTGCTGGGATCTAAATCCATGTCTTCATGCTTTCACAGGCAGCACTTTTTTAACATCTCTTAAGTCCCTGTATTCATGACATGAAAAATGCTAATTCAATATAACCTACAGTAAGCAATGGCTTTATTTGGTAATACTGGTATGAATGGTTGCTTTGTATATTTTATACATAAATTTTCCATGTAAAATAGGGGTTTCAACTAAGCACATACATTCCTGTTTGTCATTAATTTTCAACACATTAGAAAATATTTTAGCATCTATTATGCCATGTCTATAGTAAGGATTCTACAACAATGGCTATATAAAAATATAAATAAATGAAAACTTACCAAGGAAGGCAATTTCTAACCACATTATTTTATTTTTTCTCTCTGTTTCAACCATACTCTTTTTTTTAAATTTAACTTCTTTATTGGGAATTTCACATCATGTACCCCAATTCTGCTTACCTCTCAGGTCCCCATATCCTCTCTTCACTCCTGCAGCATTTCCCCCACAGAAAAAAACAAAACAAAAATCAAACAAACAAACAAAAACTTTTTCATCTGTCCATCTTTCCTGACTCTTCAACACCTCTTCATTCGTCCTGGTGGCATAAGGAACCTCAGTGTNTCACATAGTATACCCTTTTGTCCTATCAGCTTTACTAGCAAATATTCATTGCAATGAGTCACTGGCCTGGTTCAAGGCCTCTGATTTCTGGTACACCATCGTCACTAGATCCTCACTGGAATTCCAGTATTGTTCCACAGGACCAGTCCTGTCACGAGCACCAGCAGGTCCTAGGTGGGGTAGATGTTAGAGTGAGCCAACCCAAGGCCCAAGTGTAGGCCTGGGTGGTAGCTGAGCTGATCATTCTGGACCACTGGAGATACCCAACTCAGGAGAGGGGGTGGAACCAGCTCCCCCATGCCTAAGCCATCAGGGTCAGTTCTCCCTTGTAGGGGCCATCTCTCCTGTGAGAGTCAGGGACAGGTCTCTTGCTACAGTGTCCAGAGAGAGGCAGGGCCAGCTTTCCCTGGGCAAGGCTGGTTCAGCATGGTCCTCTGATTTCATCATGCATGGTTCCTATGACCCTCTGAGGTGACACAGGCACAGACATCAACACATACTCCAGCTGCAGCTGGACCATAGACCCAGACATGGTTCTCAGCAGCAGCTCAGCCTTGGGCAATATCCTAGCTCTGTGTGGAAGCACTGGACACTCAGGTCAGGTTGATTCTTGTGGCAGCATGGCCCCTGAACACTACCAAGGCTTCGGTCAACCATAGTTTTAAAGGCTCTATCATGGAAGTTCTGAAGTATAATCTGAACACCTGAACTTGGAACAGATACTCCATCTCATTATGTTGCAGAAAGCTGATGGTGCACACCATGGAAAGCACAAGTCACATAGACACAGGGATTTTAGTTGCAGCTTAGAAAAGTATAAAGAAGTTGAAACATAGATATCAAGAGAATGTTCAATATCAAAGCACGTGGAATGATGCCTTGTTAAGTGGTGTAAGTGGTTTTACTGGATGTTATGTTTGAATATATTATATTTAATTACCAGTTAAACAAAATAAATATTTCTTATCATAGATAATCATAATTTGAATTTTATAGCCACTTTTGAAAAAAATGTGAGCATGACTTTTCATGTGAAGAAACATTTTATATGAAAATATATCATCACTAAACTAATTAAGAAACAGTATAAAAGTGTTTTATATCAGATTTCCTTCCACAGTCCCTTTCTTTACACTTGGAATTTCACTTGGCACTATGNAGTTTGGCCTATTGCATATACTTTTTTATACCCAGAAACTAAGGAATTTAATAACTATTTTTGCCAAAATTATTGCCAAACAATAGAATCCCAATCAATAGTTTTGTTCATCCTCTCCCTTTAATTAAGTACATTCTTTTTATATCCTATAAACTAAACATCTTAAACATACTGGCTTCAAAGTCATTTACTTAGCTCATCACACTGAGAGTTGCTCTGAGTTGCTTCTGCTGTTCTCTGGGAGCTTCTAAAAGCTGTTGGTTGTAGCCTTGATGACCCAGGCAGGCCTCACTTAGTGGTCTAGAGATTGGTAACTTGTCAGCCAAAACCAAGGGGACAACATGGGCTCATGCAGCCAATGCTAAATAGAAACAAATAAAAAGGGGTATTCTGGGAAACTGTGGTTCAGCGTTACCAAGTTGACACTTTATAAAGTACTACAATGCAGAGTACCAAAATGTAGAGTTGCTGAAACATTGGACAATTATAATGTACACATCATGGCATTAGAACACATAGTACTGACTTGAGATGATTATAAGCCTTACTTTCTCTGGAGGAAAATCTTGTGTATGCAGAGGATTAACAGAGGTTATGATCTGAAAGACACTAATGTTCCTTTGTATTAAGATTTGCACCCAATATGCAATTAACTCTTGAAATCTAAATATTCAAGTGGAAAAAAAGTGTGACTCATTGCTAAACAAAAAGTCAGACAAAAGCCATAACTATAGCCAGAACATAAACAGAAAGAATAAGAAAATAAGAGATTAGGACAGAGAAATTTAAAAGATAGCATTTAAATCCCAGAACTGTTTTTATATTCATCTTTTTTTACATATTANAGGGATATATTTCCCTGTATAATTAATATTTAAATTCTTGTGGCTGGGGAAATGATAGAGCAAGAACTAAACAAAACTTGACAAGCAAGCATGAGAACTTGATTTGAATTCCCAGCATCCGTGTAAGAATCTGGACAGCACTGCATCAACACAGCAATGAGTGGCTGAGACAGGAGGATTGGGGGTCCTTTGTGGCCACCAGCCTAGCTCCAGGCTCAGTGGGAGACTTTGTCTCAAGGGAATAGGCCAGAGAGTGACAGAACAAGGTCCCCATCATCCTCTTTTGGTCTCTACATGTGCATGCTGGCACACACACATCAGCACAAACTAATGTATACATATCACACGCACTCAAGCCTACATATGTAAAATTTAAACTCTTCACAGGGCTTTTTCTTTCTCTTTTCTATTGACTCACATAGCCCATCAAGAAGGCTGCCACTTTTGATTACTCAAAGAACAATGTGTCCTATACAGTGCCTACTCACAATGCTAAAATTTATGAACAAATAGGTTCCTATACTGAAGTTCTTTTGCATAAATTAAAGAATTGCTGTACATGAATGAATTTGTGGAATACTATTTGCAATGGGCAAAAAAAGAAGAAAGGTTTTTAATAGTCTATAGCAAAAAATTCCCATTGGTAGTAGTCTGTATCACTTTACTTTGCTAAATCATTTTCCTTTCTAGTAATTTTTATCCAGCCNTTGGCAGAAATTATTATAATTGGACAAGGTCTTCTTAATGCTACCTTTATTTGAAAGCATTTTTGTTTCAGCTGACACAATGATAGGAAAAGAGTACCAAGAGATTCGTAAAATTCAAGTTCATATTTAAATATATCAGGCCAATTACATACTATAATACAACATTCCATGACAGGCTTTTTACAAAAGGTGTTTCAGAGCTGGAAATCTAGCAGTACTGTCTATATATCACTTCAGGCACTATTCAAATTTCATCATGGTATGTGTCAAGTGGATGACCAAAGAGGTCACCTTCAAAACTGATAGGTTCTGGGTACAATTAGAAACTCACTTAGGCCTCATGAGAATTGCTCCATTTAACATTCTGAAGATATGATACCACTTTTTATCATTTATAAAGGAATGAGTTTTTAAGTTAGGCTTTGAAACTCTTGAGTCCTTTTCTGATTAAAATAAAAGTTGACTTACAAAGCCATTGTTACCTAAACCTGCCATCCCTGGAAATGTATAATGAAAGCAGTCACTGTTTTTATAATAACAATCCAACAAGATTGACTTGTTGAGAGCATTATTTTTCAAAAACTAAACTTTTAGGCATTCCTGTGTGATATGGTATGCCTGAGTGTATGGCAGCATCATGAAGTCAAGGAACTTACTTAAAGTATCAGCACGAAGANACAGAGCCTGAATCCAGCTCTACCTGACATAAGAGCATCCTATTTCCACTCACGGACAGTCTGAAGATGCACAATACTGCACCTAGTGAAGAGCATGGAAGATGCCACTCCATCTGACCAACAGATAATGACTAAAAAGCTGCCTGCATTGGACGACCGTCTTAAACACACCAAACAAGTGAGACAAGCCACTGTCTCCACCACCAGGATACAGGGATGGAGATAGAGAATAAGAACTTATCAGGGCCGGCTTCACAATCAGAATTCTGCTCTATGGGACCCAGCACAGGGCTAACTGCTGCAGCCTCGCCTTGGTCTGAGAATAAAATTTCCCTAGGGCTCCTCATCTTGGGAACCCTACACTTCTGTGAAGTTTCCCTCCAGGAGCTTCATCAAGTTCTTACAGTGAAGACTGAAGAAGCATCTCTTCTTCTAGGAGGGATAAGAAAGGTGTAAGATGCCTGGGTAATGAAAAATATCCAATGCAGCTCCCACTCCAGCCATCATGTTTTACCTAGAGAAGAGCTAGAGGGACTGAGATGAAGCAGTTAAGTCATAAGAAGATATGCATGCTGACTGAAATGTCAAAGCCATTGATAAAAATAATTACCACCACCCCCACCCCCGTACACACACAGAGACACTTGTTACCTTCATACACATGTACACACACACAAGCACACTCATAAGTACAATATTACTAAAGTCTTACTGCTTACAATGACATTTTTTACCCCTACACATACACACACAGACACACACACACAAGTATAGGCACACACACACACACACAATCACTAACAGCCTACTACTTACTGTGACTTTTACCCAGTGCCTCATATCCATTATTTAACAAAACTTGCTGTTACTGAATGTGAAAACACAGTACAAAGAGCCCAATTAAACCTTAGGATGAGTCAGAGATGGCAAGAGCCCTGTAATTATCAGACTAGAACTTTAAACAACTGAGATTAACAGCCTTACTAGGGAAGGAAAACATGTAAGAACGGTGGTAGTTTCATCTCCTCATGATATGTGTACCTTTAATTTTCTTTTCCTGGAATCTTGTATTTGGCATTGTTTCCAGTTATAACATGGCATATCAGTGCAGAGGACATCCTTGCTTCATTCTTGATCTTTGTGGAGCAACTTGGAATTTCCCCCATTGATGCTTGTAATGTGAATCTTAAAAGGTCTTATTAATAAAAAAAACAGAGCCAGATATTGGGGTGAATTCTGAAAGATTAGAGAGACAGAACAAGCCACAGCCAACCTCACTTCGCCAATTCCTCAGCTGATCTTGTTTCCTCAGACTGAAAGCCTCTGAGTCCTCATCCGAATGGATCTCAGCTGAACTGCTGCTAAAAAGTTTCTAGTTCCTGGTCCTCATGCTTTATATACCTTTCCGCTTCCTGCCATCACTTCCCGGGATTAAAGTCATGTGTCCTTCCCAAGCAAAGACATGAGATCTCAAGTGCTGTGATTAAAGGTGTGTGCCACCATGCCTGCCTCTATTCTCAGTGTGGCCTTTCTCACAGAGAAACAGATGGATCTCTGCCTCCTGAGTGATAAAATTAAAGGTATGTGTACCACCACTGTCTGGCATCTATGTCTAATCTGGTGACTGGCTCTGTCCTCTGACTCCCAGATAAGTTTATTAGAGTACACTATTAGGGTACACAATATATTGGGGTACACAGTATACCACTACAAATGCTAGCTGCATACTTTATAAAATTATATTGACTTGTGTATTCATGTATATTTGTGAGTTGTATTCCATAGCATGCATATGGAGGTTAGAGAACAGCCTATAAGAATCTGTACTTTCATTCCATTGTGTGGGTATTGGTGATTAAATGCAGGTCATGCATTGTGGTAAGAGCCATCTTGTCTTGTATTGCATGTTTGATGGTGTGTGTGTGTGTGTGTGTGTGTGTGTGTGTGTGTGTTTGTGTATGTGTGTGTGTTTGTGTTATTTAAATACATTTCTTTATCAAATTGAGGAAGTTTCTCTTTATTTCTAGTTTATTGAGAATTTTGTCAGGAATGAGTCATATTTTCTCAAATTGTGTTTTAGACCAATACATTTACTGCATCTAATGCTACAATCTTAAAATTTTTCTTTTTCAGCCTATTGATAACACAGATTGTATTAGTTAATTTTTTAATATTGAGCAAGTCCTGAATACCTGGGATGAATACTATTTGGTGATAGTGTTTCCACATAGTTTTTTTGTTTGTTTGTTGTTTCTTTAAAATTGTAATGTCTATGTTTATAAGAAATATTGATCATGGTTTTCAGTTCTTATAATATCTTTGCGTGGGCATTAGAATGATGCTGGCCTTATAAAAGAAACACGGAAATATTTACTTTGATTTTTTTTCTTGTGCACCTGATTATAGAGACTTACGATAATTTCATCTGTAAATGTTGGATTCATCAGTGAATTTACAAGATTAGTGCTTTATGTCTCTTTGGTTATTATTTATTAAGTCAAATTCTATATACAGACTTATTTAGATTGTATATTTAGTTTCTAAATGTTCATACTGGCACGTGCCTCATGAGTTTTCCTTCCTTATTGAATTCTTAAGAGCTCTGCACATGAACTCTTACAATATGTGTTTATGTGTTTTACCACATGANCATAGTGGAAGTTGCTGGAATTACTTGGTCAGTTATAAGTACGATCAGATAGATGTCTCCTTTATTATCATAAGTTATTTTTCAATGAAATCTCTTGATTAATAGGTCTGGAATTCATCACCCTATTTTAAAGAAATTACTTATTAAAATGGAGGAATTCCCCTTCTTCTAGGATGAGCAGTTTCCAGTCTCCCTTGTAGCTTAGTTGCTGGGTTAACTTCTCTGTGGAGTCCTCTGTGGCACGAGTA
>LZPO01028517.1:10794-30053 GCA_001675575.1 Neotoma lepida | reverse complement strand
AAAAAACAACATATTTATTTCTACAAGCCAGAACTGAGCAACTCTGGAGACTGTCAGAGCAGTGATGATTTGATCCACTGGAGAGATTTTTCTTCTTTGAACCCAGTCCAGACAATTCACCAGTGCTATGAATCCATTTAACAGATTCTCAATGATGAATTCCACAATGAAAACGGTTATAAATATGTTCCTTATGATAGCAGCCATTGCCTGTAAGAGAAGTGCAGTGTCTGTTACTTTTCATTGCATTCATCTAAGATGCTATTTCTATTTGATAAATGAAAACTCAGAATGAGTCTCTCTTTGAAATTTCACACAGCCAGTGCAAAATCAGGGAAAATTCAAGATTTTCCAATGGCTGGCTTCATCATTTTCCTCATGAAAATCTTACATCTTCCCCTACATCCTATCAGAGCTTCATCTAGATAGTAGATATCTTATACACAATAACCTAGAGTCTTTTGCAGCTGTTGCTAAAAGGCAATGCTGGATTTTCATGTGCTACTATATAAACAAAATGTATTACTTACATTCCTTTGCTTTTGCCCCTAGAATACAAATTTTGATCTGATCATTTGTTTACAGGTACAACAAACATTACAAAATTAAAACAAACCTAACAATATGGGAATGGAATGGGATATAGTGATGCACAATTTAATTTCAGCTCCCAAGAGGCAAAGACAGATGGATTTCTCTGAGTTTGATGCCAACCTGATCTACATAGGGAGTTCTAGGACAGCCAGGTCTACATATTGAGAACCTGTCTCAGAAAAAAATACATATTAGTTGGTACATGGAACTTCTTAAACATTTAGGATTTATGATATCTATTGTATATACTCAAACATCACTCAAATCTCACAATAAAAATTATCATCATTGTCTAGTAGTCTTCTGGGGACATTATTCTGATAATAGTATTCATGTAACATTTTGCTTTTTATAAGTGAATGCATATATGAAAATATAGATATAGATGTAGATATAGATACATATATACACACACAAATGTATTAAGGTCCATTTACCCTTGTTTTTCTCTCCAATAGTTCTATTGTTTTCACTAGTTGAGGATTTAATGTTAATACACCTCATGCTCAGGACCTTGGCAGATAAGACAGTGCCTCAAAAATCTTCAGTTAATATTAACTATGAAATATAAATATTAAATAAACAATGGAGTATTTCCTGGGCACATGAAAAATACTGGAAATCTATTTATGGTTACATTAAGCAACACTCATTCTCATTCACTGCCTCTCCTTGGCCCAATAGAGCTGATAACCCCATAAGTCCCAAAGCCTTCAGATTTTATCCACCTGCTTTACCTCTTACCAACATCTGCCCTATGACTAGCAGCAGAGCTAATAAGGTAGACCAAAGATGTCATGCTTCTGGTTTTCATGAGAAGTAAGCAGAATGACACAATCATTCTTCAGGTCTTGACAAAGAGTCAAAGAAAGTGCGGCTGTAAATTCTATCAAAGACACGAAAAATAATCCCTGTCATCCAGTTCACAGATGACACAGAAAGACATAGACCATTTTATTGTTAATATCGTAGATGCCAACTCCATTTTCCTAAGCAACCCCTACTAAAGACAGGTCATTCAATATATGAAAATGTATACAATACCCTCATAGAGGCATTTTGAGTGAGAATAATAGAACATCATGTGAAACCTTTAAATAAAACTTCTAAGAATTGAGGAAAAGTGTAAAATAGAAGGAACCCCTCTCTGGCTCATCTCAGATTAGGTGCCAAACTTGAGTACCAAAATGAAGAGAAATCAAAAGCAAAAAAATTACATGAGCAGTCTAAATCCAGTGAGTGAGAATACCAGAGCTTCATGTAGTTCACAAAAGACATGGCTCTTAGAGTGGGCTACTCTTACATTGAGGAGATTTCCCTTGCTCCACTACAATGCCTTTCACTCTAGGTGGGTGACTTAGGTTTGACTTATATTCCCTAAGGAAGACAAGCTTCTCTAGACAAGTTAAGGATGTTGATAAGAATAATTCTGAGAAATAAGAACTCATTATGGACTAAATCTACCTCAGACTTGTTTTTCATGTGTGCTTTAGAATAGGATGTTCTTAACAGGCAAGAGATGGTGATTTAAACAATGAAATCTAAATGTACTGAGGTACAAATCACAATGGAAAACAACAAGAATTTACCAAGATAAGCTTAGAGGTGTTCACTACATATAAATAAAATCAAGAATTCATTTTTTAAAAGTAACATTAAATATGTAAATGAACAACATGGAGTCACAATTCTGCAAAATCCTTAACATGTAACTAAAATTAACTATATTATTTGAAAAATATAAAGGCATGCTATTATAAGTCATATCTATCATTTACATATTGAGACATGCATATTTATNTCTATTATTTAACAAGCATAGATGAAAGACTTTATATGTTTGTTTAGAAACAGCTGAAATGAGTACTTGGTAGAAAAGTGATTGGAAACAAAGTCATAGATTCTAGAAGATATCAAAATGGTTGACTCCCTGACCAGGAATCAGAAGTACTTGTTATTTGTCAACTATATAAAGAAGATTTTTCATATTAAAACTCACAAAGAAGACTGGAGAGAAGGCTCACCAATTAAACCTACTTACTGCTCTTGCAAAGGAACCAAGTATGTTTCTCAGGACCCATGTGGCTCCCAATATCCTGTTACTACAGCTCTAGTTGAATATGATACCTTGGTTGCAATGGGAACCTGAATTAACATTCAAATATCCACACAAAAACACACACATTGGTACACAATTAAATGAAAACATAAAGTTCTCAAAGAAAATCAATTCTGAAGATGACAAGAGCTGAGAGAATTTCATCAGCTGAGAAGACATCTAATGACTCGGTCAATGAAGCTCACCAAAACTGCGGTTATACGACATTTTAAAAAACAAATTCTGTAATTATTTGGGTGAAATTTATGCTCAGGACAAGATGTCTTACAAAATTTACTAAATACTCAAGGGTGGGGGTGGACAAGCACACTGTCCATGGTGGTGGTTTTGAATTAGTCTAAAATTCTTCCAATATCGGATTTCTGGATGTGGATTAAATTTCTTGATTTTTTTTTTAAATTATGACTAGTGTTCATCAGAAAAACATGACAGCATGCTGAAGGGAGAGCTCAATGTTGCTTTTATGGAAAACATTGTCATTAACAAGACAATTCAAAATAATTCCAGTGTATATAACTATGTCAACATCATAAGCTGGAGTCTTTCACAACTGATGTTGTAATAAAAGCTAAATTCTCATTTGCTAGCATGCAAATGAGGACATATTCCTTTTCATGATTTTGCTGTGTTTTGCTTAACCTAACTTTGACATCATTCGGTTTCAGCAAGCTTGGAGGTTGGTACCAGAATATAGAAGCCTAATTAGAACAAGGTATGCCAGATACACTTAAGATGATGAAATTTAGTTGAGTGCAGGTGGCCTGTATAGTTTTTGTTACTGGGTATAACTATTTCAACAAAATATTAGATTCATGTTGAAAAGTTACTTTAAAAATTTACCTTGGTCTTAGTTGGGGTTTCTATTGCTGTGGAGAGACACCNTGACTATTGCAACCCTTATAAGGGGAAATATTTAATTATTCTAGCTTGTAGTTGTAACACAAATTGTTATTAATAAAAAACCTAGAGCCAGATATTGGGGTAAAAACTGAGAGATCAGAAAAACAGAAAGGAGCCAGCCACATTCTTACTACTTGGAAATCCTCAGCCCAAGAGACCTACTTCCTGTATACCCACACATATATGCCTTTCTGTTCTGTACCTCACTTCCTCTCTCTGGCCAGCTACATCACTTCCTGTTTGTCTGTACAGATCTTGAGACCTCTACAGTTAGTGCTGGGATTAAAGGCATGTGTCACCATACCTGGCTTGGTTCTCCAGTGTGGCCTTGAACTCACACAGATCCAGATGGATTTCTGCCTCCTGAATGCTAGGATTAAAGGCATGTGCTACCATGGCCTGACTTCTATGTTTAATATAGTGGCTGGCTTTTTCCTCTGATCCTCAGATAAACTTTATTAGAGTGTACAATATATTGGGGGACATAGTATCTTACCACATATAGTTCAGAAGTTTAGTCCATTATTGTCATGGCAGGTGGCATGCTGGCAGACATGGTGCTGGAGAAGAAGCTGAGAATTCTACCTCTTGACCCTCAGGAAGCAGAAGCAACTGTGTGTCACAGTGAGCGTAGCTTGAGCATAGGAGATCTCAAAGTCCACCCCCACAGTGATACAGATCCTCCAACAATGACATACCTACAAAAGCCATACTTCCTAATAGTGTCAATTTTCTTTGAAACCACCACAGCCTTATTTTTCCTTTCAAACCCTTCCAGTTCCTTTAGATACCAAAGGAATGACAATCTCTCTTCCATTGGATACCTAGTTTTATTATCTGTAAGCCATATATAGATCATCTCATCACATCCATAACCACCCAAAGATTTCACGAATTTCCTGAAAATAATCAACAATGAGTAACAAATTATTTTCCTTACATTTCAAGATGAAACAGTTCTGGAGAAACAATGGAGATTTGACTTTCCTTTCCCACCCAGACTCCTGAGGCGATAATATTTATCTAACATGCTGCTTATGTTTAAGGCTGTCACATAGACTTTTAAAATCTACTGTTTAGTATTTAAATATTCATTGTTTAATTAAAGTATTCAGGTATTTTTGAGACATTCCTAAATTCAGTCTGTTTTTTATTGGAGATGCATTGTACACAAAGATTGTGTCAGAAGAGTTGCCTTAAGAAACTGATTTTATGTACGCCAGAGACTCCCCCTATACTTCAGAAAGTTGCTCAATGGCAGGGTCTTGTCCAAAATTCTCGGAGCAAAATTCTTTCAGAGGGGCATGGGAGAAGCTCCTGATTGCTGGACACTGCATCTCCAGAGTCTGGCATGGAGAAGCTGCCCATTCTACTAATTCAAGCATTGACATTGTCCATCTCATCCAAATCACACACTTTTAGTGAATATATGTTTGTACACTGACACTTTCCTTACACTGTGGACCAGTTTTATGTTTCTAAAATCATCTATAGTAGCTTTTCATTTTAGAAAGAAATTTTGGCTTTTGTTAACCCATATTCTATTTGTTTTCTGTCATTTATTTATTCTTTCATTCTTAGAGCCCTCAATATGTACATATCCCACACATGTATTCACAAGCAAAAAGGGATTGAAAGTAATTGGAAAAATGCACCTGAGCTTAACATTTTTTGTTATTTCCTAAAATAGAGTNTATCAGTGTTGGCTCAGCACCCACACTGTATTAGGTCCGATAAATCCTTTAAAGATGAAGCATAGAGTGTATACAGTTATGATTCTGTTTCATAAAACAGAGTTGTACATTCATGATTCTAGAGTCCAGGAGGAGGCCTTGAGTTGGTCACACACCCCCCATAGTTACCAAAGGATGACTGTGTGTATATAATATAAGTCAAGAATTCAAGCTTAGAAATCATATTAATCATACAAACATGTTGCTGATTTCCATTGTCTATCTCTAGGACTCTTGATAATGTTCTTAACTTTTTCAGCTTTAGTTTCCTTATACATCAAAGTGTTGATTTGTATTTTCAAGAGGAAAAATGATAATGCATGTGGATACTGAATGTTATCTTTATAAATCAAACCTAAGGAAATATTCTTCCAAAATTGTGTTTTAAACTGCTTTGGCATTTCTTTCTAACTTCACGAGTTAAATGCTCTATCCATCATTTCAATGTTTTTCCTTTTACCTTTTTCATATTAAGATAAAATTATCTATGTGAATTTAGATATTCTATTTATTGTTCAGTTTTAGATTAGTGCTAATGTATTTTGTTCATTTGATTCAGAGTACAATTTACATTCCAAGGTCATATAATATCATTATTATGATGATTATGTTTGTTAAAATATATTCTTCATATCTTTTTGTTTTTATGACTTTCAGACTTTAATTGGAGTTGCCTGAAGAATTGTAGTTAGGATGTTATTTAGTTAAGCTACAGTAATGTTTCAGTGGCTATGTCACAGAGAAATATGACTCACCCTCATTGCAGCAACTTTTAACTTGCTATAGATAACTGCTCAGGGAGAAGAGAGGTTTACAAGGCACATCATGAAATCTTGATGGACCTGGTCTCATGAAGAAATCATGCAAGTAGTCACTGTGACTGTGAGCTCATGGATGCAAGAGTCATGCCATGTTCATGTCCAGAAGACAGTTTATAACACATTTTCTTATCCTCCAACTATTACATTTCTTCTATTCCTTCTTGTCATATGTTTCCTAAGGCTTGAAGGAGGTGACATAAAAGTCCCATATAAAGGACCAAGTACACAATAGCCACTTGTTCTCAGAACAATGTCCTCAGAACATTGATCAGTTATGAGTCTCTGAATTAACCACTGACTACAGCAAAGAAAAGCTTATTTGATTGAGATTGACAGTGGGACTAATCTAGGGATATGAATAATGATATTTAGAAGACAGTTTAACACCATGCCAATTTAGTTAAACAACAGTAGTAGGGCCACACCCCCAAACCACCCAGGGTCTGTTCCTAACCTGAAAATTTTCTAGCCTACTAAAATATGCCTATGAAGAGGGAGGGAGAGATAGAGGGAGGGAAGAAGGGAAAGAAGGAAAGAAGGAAGGAAGGAAGGAAGGAAGGAAGGAAGGAAGGAAGGAAGGAAGGAAGGAAGGAAGGAAGGAAAAGACAAGAAAGGAAATAGAGAACCAAAATCACAAACTGATTTGTCTTTTTAAGTCAAATTAAAATTTTGTATATAAAGTAGGCAGCTAGAAAATATCATAATATTTACATGTCACTCACAATAAAAAATACATCCAAATTTATAAATATATTTCATAGGATTTTTCCAATTTATTGTCATCATGAATGCTGTCTAATATTGGGGTTCAACTTGTTCCTAATCCTATAATTCATTTGTTATCTGACATTTCTACATGTTTTTTTAAAACTTATGTACATATCTTTTTATGGTTTGAGCATTTCATACACACATATAATATGTTTTGATCAAACCCACTCTTCCATATCTCACTTCTGATTGTCCCCCTATCTCCTATCAGTTTTCCCTCCTAAATTCCTGTGCTTTTTTATAAACTCATGAGTCCACTCAGTGCTGCTCTATAGGCTTCTGTATGGGACAGTCTATTGGAGCATGGGTAGCCTCTCAGGGGCTACAGCTCTTAGAAAATTCACTCTTCCTCCNTCAGCATCCATCAATTGCCAATAGCTCCTTGAATAGGGGATGGGACTTTGTGAGCCCTTCCTTATCCATCCTAAGCCTTTAGCTATTTTAGTTTAAGTTTTATTTTTAATAATCATGTTTCACTTTGATTTATAAATACAAATATGTTTTATATATTGTAAGTTTCTCATTTTAGTATTTCTGCAAGAATAATACCTAAACAAAATTCCTAATAATTATGACTATAGATATTTCTTATTATACTTGTTAAAACCTTTTTTGGAGAATTTCACATGAGTACTCTGTCCTTTCCATGCCTCCCTCTCTTCCTCAAACTCCTTCAGTATTCTCCCTCAAATTTATGACCATTTCATCCATTTGTGTGTGTGTGTGTGTGTGTGTGTGTGTGTGTGTGTGTCTTCCCACACTCAATACTTGGGATCAGATAGTCAATTAGGGGATTCATCCCTGGAGAAACTGTTTTGCCCTGTCTTAGCATCAATTGCCTGTAGCTCTTCATCTAGGAGTGGGGCCTTATAAAATGTCCCTCATTTATAGTGGCATCCACTGCTGTTGTCATTATGCAAGTATTGTTCAGGCAGCCATATTGTTAAGATTTAATGGGTACAGCTTTCCTGGCACATCTAAAAGACTCTATCTAGCATGAAGTATCCTGGCCATCTGTCTCACATAATCTTTCTACTACCTCTTCTGTAATATTCCCTGAGCCTTAGGTATAGGTGTTGCATTGTAGATGCGTCAACTGGGACTGAATAACTCATGGCCACTTATTCTCTGTCTTCTGATGAGTTGTGGATCTCTCTAGTAACCTCCATCTGCTGCAAAGGAAGTCTCTTTGATGAGAGGTGAAAGCTACACTCATCTGTGGGTCTAAGTATTTAGAATACAAGTACAAATTAGAATGGTTTAGAAGCCATAGCAGTAATAGGCTCAGCAACAGATAATTGGTTAAGTTCACAGAGGCAGGTATGAATTACCTTCTACTGAGTNGACTTTATACATCCAATGAGATAGCAATTGGTTACCCTTAAGATATAAGTGCTGGTATTACACCATTTAGGATATCTTTCTGAGCCAATCATTATGGTTCACAGGCTTTAAATCTGGGGGGACTATTGAGTATTTTTGTCCCTTGGCAGCTTTCATGGCACCTTCTGATACTGTGAGAGCTAACCCTCAGGGAGAAGGCTTCCAAGATAATTCCAGTTTGATTCCTTCAAGTCCTATACCTAAACTGTATGGTGTCTTCAACAGTAGAATCTTACTTCAAGTTCTGGGAGGCAACTAAAGGCAATGAAAATAGCCTATAATTGGGGGAAGTATCTTGTACTCCCCTGAGCAACAATTTGAAGAGCCATTTCTCATATCTGGCACTAGCATTTTTGTTAGGTGGATTATATCCCTTGGGTTAGTATTATCATCCCATGTGATACAACTCCATTACATTTATATCTATAAGAACTTATAAAGTACTGTTTCTTTATGGGTTTTCAAACATCCTTAGTGTTATTTATCTTTTGTTCCTTTTCCCTCCCACCAATAAAAGTCCCTTGTAGCCAGCAGTTTCTCAGGTCCCGCCTGACCCCAAGGTCCTGCAACCACTTATAAAATAATCACTCAGAGGCTTAATATTATTTATAGATGCTTGGTCATTAGCTCAGGCTTATTACTGACTTACTCTTACGCTTTAATTAACCCATAATTCTTATCTATGTTTGGCCACATGGCTTAGTACCTTTTCTCAGTTCTGCCTGGTCATCTTTCTTCCTCTGTGTCTGGCTGATGACTCCTAAGTCCTCTTCCCAGCATTCTCTTAGTCTGCTCATCCCACCTATACTTTCTGCCTGGCTACTGGCCAATCAGCATTTTATTAAACCAGTGTACAAAAGCATTATTTCACAGCAGTCCCTCCATTGTTTTTCTTCTTTTTTCACAGCACCTGTGTCCTATCCCCCTCTAGAGTTCCTTNACTGCCCCTCCCCCACATTCTTTTTCTATTTTACTGGCTTCTATGGTTACTTCAGGTTATATTATGAAACTTACAAGTAAATGGGTGGAGCTAGAAATATACTGTGTGAAGTAACCTAGACCCTGAAAGACAAATGCTTCATGTTCTCTCTTACTTGGGGATCTTGGCTCCAGAGCATATAACCTGTCTATAGACATCTGTATTTAAGTTGTGTGTATTGATATCCTTGTCTATATAGGTTTATAACAAAGGTTACACAATGCTTTTTGCAGACTGTTCCATTGTTTCATTCACAACTACTTATAGAAAAATATTTGCAATATATGAATTAATATATGTGAGAATTTCTTGTTCCCTAATTTTCCTTTATGATATATGAAATGATTCCTGGTATAGTCTGGGCCTCTACGCTTCTATATTTTTGAACCTGTATTTAAGCTACAACATCACTGAAAGAGAAGCCCATCTCAACCTACCACTTACCAAAATCAAGACAAATTAGAGAGCAGAAAGGCCAAGGGTGGTGGCGCACTCATCCTTTGGTGCTGTGCTGCATGCTCTTTAGATGTCTCCATGCGGGGAAGATGAAAAGGAAAAAAGTTTCCAGGGATATACCAAAGGGTATGAATAAGAACATAGGATTGGTAAATGAAAGAAGTTTGCAAATTTGTGCATAGTTACACTGTCTGAAAGTGTGAGATATATTTCTTTGAACACCATCAATACACATATCAGAGTATATTTTTTATAACTACAGTGTTTAAGAACAAGAGAAATAGAGACAATAATGAGGTCACTCAGACCACTTTTTTTTTTTTGTGGTTTTTCAAGACAGGGTTTCTCTGTGTAGCTTTGGCAGTGCCTTTCCTGGAACTCACTCGGTTGCCCAGGCTGGCCTCGAACTCACAGAGATCCGCCTGCCTCTGCCTCCCGAGTGCTGGAATTAAAGGCTGTCTCTTATACACATCTAGATGTGTATAAGAGACAGGTCGTGAGGAAATAAATGATGCTTAGGTTTGTAATAAGCCAAAGGTTACAATGACTGATCACCATCCAAGAGATAAAATATGTTCTTAACATTTTTCCAGTCATGTGTAATACTAGGTAAAGCACAGATACCCACAAATCTAGGAATACCAACCAAATCAGAGTGATTCTGGAAATTTTCAGAGCAGTGAATATCTGATCNACTCGAAGAAATCTTTTTACTTTTGACCCAGTCTTTGCAGTTCATCAGAGCAATGAATCCATTTCCTAAGGTTCTCATTATGAATTTTACACTGAAAGTTATTGCAAATGTTCTCTGTAGGACAACAACCATTGTCTGTAAAACAACGCCCAAATTTCTGATGTCACTGCTGAGGATTTGTTAATATATTCATCCAGTGTTTCTTCAGAATATGTGTTGTATTCATTTTAAAAACTTGTAGATAAAATATCACGCAAACAAACATCAAGATTTTTTAATGACTCAGTCCATATGTTTCTCCATGAAAATCTTGGACTGACAGACCACACAGAAACTTCATCCAAACACTGGAATCTTCTCCAGTTGATGCTGAAGGAAACACTGTGTTTTTGTGTGCCAACATACAAATAGCAATATTTAATTCCTTTTTTTGTTTGATTTTCAACATGTTTTATTATCTGAATAATTGAGTATTGGGTAAAGTAATGTTCTAATTAATATAGAAAGCAATAAAGACCTGTACTAATGTGTGGTAATTCTTAAGCACAAGGTTTCATTAGACTCTTCAAAAGTGGATCAGCACAAGGACATATGTATATATTATTCAAATATTAATGTATAAACTGATACCTAATAATCTGGCTGAAATCAAGATTTAAGTACTTAATACTGGGAATAATACTTATTGATCACTTTATTTCATACAAAGATGTGTATACTCACACAAACACATAAATGCATCTTAATTGGTGTCAAATTCTCCTTTCTCTAGCATAAAAACTCAGCTTGCTATTTAACTCAGCACTATACATTTGGCTCATGTCTAGTGTCTAAAAAAATATTGTTTAGACAGTACCCTCAGGTACATATTATGGAGTATTAAATATAAATATTCAGTAACCTTGAGTCATATGCTCTATCCATGTGAAAATGGATGGAAGTTACTTTGTTCTCCCTTGAAGTAGTCAATGAGGTAAATCAGTTCACCTACAAATAATTTATTTCAGCCCCTCTCACTTTCCCAGTAAGACAAATTATTTTATTATCATGAATGACTTGCAGATTTTATCCATCACCCCCTCACCCCCAACATCTATTTTGTGATCAACATTACAGAACTAAGGAAGGCAAGGATGATTTGCTGCCTAGGCAAAAAGGACAGAGAGCAGGATCACAGGATTTTTCCTACTCAATGGGGAAATAGTAAACAAAGACAAAATAAAGAAGCTCAGCATAACTCCAGAGACAGCAGAAAAAAACTGTATTGTAAATATCAAAGGTGGTCGAGAAATACATAGGATAATCTTGGTGACATAGCATGGGAGGCTGACTATCCTTTGCCTCCTGAAACAATATTGAGCAAAGTAAAGGAATCCAATCTACTTTTTAAATATCCACAAATATTAACACTTAGATAAAATAGAAGAACATAGGAAATCTTTCAGTGAAATAAAAAATAATAAAATAAATAAATAAAAATGCAAACTTACCAAATGGAAGGCAGTTTCATACGATGTGACTCCTATCAGTTAACAATGACAAGCTCAGGAAAGCCAAAGAGATATGCAAACTACCCTGGGGTGAGGCTCTGTGGAAAGAGCAGGCATAGGGAGCTTCACAGATTCTTGGGAAGATTCAGGACTTGGGTACTCATCAATAGCTACACACACTGAGGAGCCCCACCACAGCTAGTGTGACTCTGTCCTCCAAACATTTCTAGTTCTACTTTAACAGCAGCTTCTAGGCAAAGAACCTTCTTTTATTTTTTTTATTTTAATATTTTATGAAAAAAATTTTATTAATTTCACATACCAACCACAGGTCCCCCCTCTCTTCCTTCCTCCCACCTTCCAGCCTCCCTCCCAACTCACCCCCCATTCCCTCCTCTGACAAGGTAAGGCCTCTCATTGGGAGTCAGCAGAGCCTGGTATATTCAGTTGAGGTAATTCCAAGACCCTCCCCCTGCATCAAGGCTGTGCAAGGTCCCACCATAGATAGTGGGATTCAAAAAGCCAGCTCATGCACCAGGGATGGATCCTGATCCTACTGCCAGGGGGCCCCTTAAGCAGATTAAGCTATACAACTGTCTCTATTATGCAGAGTGCCTAGTCCAGTCCCAAGGAGGATCCACAGCAGTTGGTCTAAAGTTCATGAGTTCCCACTAGCTTGCTTTGGTTGTCTCTGTAGATTTCTCATCATGATCTTGATGCCCCTTGCTCATAGAATCCCTCTTCTCTTTCTTCAACTGAACTCTTGGAGCTCAGCCTGGTGCTTGGCTGTGGATCTCTATATCTGCTTCCATCAGTTACTGGATGAAGGCTCTATAATAATAGATAGGGTAGTCACTGATCTGATTACTGGGGTAAGCCAGTTCAGGCACCCTCTCCACTATTGCTGAAAAAGCCTTTGATAAAATCCAACACCCCTTCATGATGAAGGTCTTGGAGAGATCAGGAATACAAGGAACATACCTAAACGTAATAAAGGCAATTTACAGCAAACCAACAGCCAACATCAAATTAAATGGAGAGAAACTCAAATAGATTCCACTAAACTCAGGAAAAAGACAAGGCTGTCCACTCTCCCCATATCTATTCAATATAGTACATGAAGTTCTATCTAGAGCAATAAGACAACAAAAGGAGATCAAGGGGATACAGATTGGAGAAGAAGTCAAACTTTCGCTATTTGCAGACAATATGATAATATACATAAGTGACCCCAAAAATTCTACCAGGGAACTCCTACGGCTGATAAACACCTTCAGTAATGTGGTGAGATACAAGAATAACTCAAAAACATCAGTAGGTCTCCTATATACAAATGATAAACGGGCTGAGAAAGAAATCAGAGAAACATCACCCTTTACAATAGCCACAAATAATATAAAATACCTTAGGGTAACTCTAACTAAGCAAGTGATAGACCTATATGACAAGAAATTTATGTCTCTGAAGAAAGAAATTGAAGAAGATATCAGAAAATGGAAAGATCTCCCATGCTCATGGATAAGTAGGATTAACATAGTAAAAAATGGCAATCTTACCAAAAGCAATCTACAGATTCAATGCAATCCCCATCAAAATCCGAATACAATTCTTCACAGACCTGGAAAGAACAATACTCAACTTTATATGGAAAAACAAAAAAACCTAGGATAGCTAAAACAATACTGTACAATAAAGCAACATCTGGAGGTATCACCATCCCTGACCTCAAGCTCTACTATAGAGCTATAGTAATAAAAACAGCTTGGTATTGGCATAAAAACTGACATGTAGACCAGTGGAATCAAATTGAAGACCCTGACATTAACCCACACACCTAGGCAAAAAATCTTCTATGTAAGCTAAGAATACCAAATGGAATAATTACCAAAAATTACATCTAGAAAACAAAGGAAAAGGTCAGTTCCTGAGTTAGGAGCCCAGCATTGAATTCAGAGGTAATGGCAACTGAGTTGTTTGTGGGTTTCCACGGGATCCCTTTGAAATCCACTTCTTGAACTGGAGGTTTCATTTGGTGGCAGGAGATATCTCATTTGGGCTTTGTCTCCCAGTTATTTGGTGACTCTACATAGGTTTCATTCATTTGTGTATACAGATTAAAAAAGAACTTCTACTCTAATGGGTTTCCATATGTCCCTTCAAATGGCCCTTAGTTTTAGCTGAACATCCTTATATTTCCGCCCTTATCCCCTCCCCGTTTAATCTTCCTGTTCCACCCTCCTGACCCCTGGTCTTTCCATAACTATATTCTAACTCCTCTTCCTCAGGAAATCCTTCCTTCCCCCTTAGTCCCTTACTCTACAACTAACCTCTGTGGTTATACAGATAGTGGCATGCCTATTGAAGGCTTAAAAGTTAACATCCACATAGAAGAGAATATATACCACATTTTTCTTTTGGTTCTTCATTACTCTGGGTGATTTTTTTCTAACTCAAGCCATTTACATGTGAATTTCATGCTTTCATTTTTTTCTTAACAAATGACTAATATTCTGTTGTGTATATGTACCACATTTTCATTATCCATTCATCTGTTGACAGACATCTAAGTTATTTCCAATTTCTGTCTATTATGAATAGAACAGCAATGAACATGAGTGATCAAATGTCTCTGTAGCACAGTATAGAATCCTTTGGGTATATACCCAAGAGTAGTATAGCTGGACCTTAAGGTTGATCTATTCCAAGCTTCCTGAAGAACACCACAATGAATTCTACGGTGGCTATGCAAGTTTGCTTCCCCGCCAGCAATGGCTGATCCCCCTATGTGACATTCTTGTAAGTATGAATTGTCATTTGTTTTATTGATCATTGCCATTCTGACTGGCGTAAGTAAGATAAAGTCTCAAACTGATTTTGATTTACATTTCCCTAATGACAAAGGATGTTGAATATTTCTATAAGTGTTTCTCATCTATTTGTGTTTCATACCTTGAGAACTCTGTATCCTATTTTTTAATTGTATTTTTTGTTTTCTTGATGTTCAATTTTATGTGTTCTTCATGTATTTTAGATATTGAACTTCTATCAAATGTGTAGTTGACAAAATCTTTGCTCATTCTGTAGCCTGGTGTTTTCTCAAAATGATGGTGTCCTTTGCCACACAGAAGCTTTTCAGTTTCATGAGGTACCATTTATTAATTGTTGATCTTATGCCTGTGCTAATGGTGTTCTGTTCAGAAAGTCTTTTCCTGTGCCAATGAGTTCAAGACTATTCACCCACTTTCGTCCTATTAGGTTCAGTGTATCTCATTTTATGTTGAGGCTTTTGATCCAATAGGAGATTAGTTTTGTGCAGGGTGATAGATATAGATCTATTTGGATTCCTCTACATGCTGCCATCCAGTATGACCAGCACCATTTGTTAAAAATGCATTTTTTTCTTATAATCTCATAAGATTATAAGAGCAAGGGGGGTCAGAATCATGATGGGAAAAACCACAGAAATAGCTGACCCAAGCTAATGGGAGCTCATGGACTCTGGACTGACAATTGCAGAGCCTGCATGGGACCAAACTAGGCCCTCTGAATGTGGGTGAAAGTTGCATGGCTTGATGTGTTTGTGGGTCCCCTGACAAAGGGACAAGGACTTATCTTGGGTACACAAACTGGCATTTTAGACCCCATTCCCTATAGTGCAATGCCTTACTCAGCCTTGATGCAAGAGGGAGGGGCTAGGTCTGGCCCCAACATGGTATAACAGCCTATGTTTATCACCCAAGGCAAGCCTTACTCTCTATGAGGAGGATATGGGGATGGGATGGGGGTAGGTGTGGGGGAATGGGAGGAGAGGAGGAAGGGGGAACAGGGGTTGGTATGTAAAAGGGAAGAAAAAACGTTTAATAAAAAAATTATATATAAAAATGCTTTCTTTCAAGTGTGTATTTCTGGCATCATAATCAAAGATCAGATGTTCCTAGATGTGGTGATTTATATATGGATCTTTAATTTGACTCTATTGATCAATAAGCTTGTTTTTATGCCAATACCATGCTGTTTTTATTATGATAACTCCGTAGTATAATTTGTGATAGGGGATGGTGATGCCTGGATTGATTATCCAGGATTTTTTTACTACCCTGGATTTTTGTTTGTTTGTTTGTTTCCATACGAAGGTGAAAATTTTCATTTCAATTTCTGTGAAAAATTGTGTTGACATTTTGATATGGATTATGTTGAGGAGATTGCTTTTGGTAGGATGGTCCTTTTCAATATATTAATCCTGCTGATCAATGACCTTCTATCTTCTGATATCCTCTTCAATGTCTAAAGTTTGGTTAGAATTACCCCAAGATATTTTAATTTTAAGGTTGTTGTGAAAGGTATTGTTTCCCTGATTTTTTTCTCAGTCTGTTTGTTGGTTTTATATAGGAAGACTGCTGATTTTTGTGTGTTAATTTTATATCATGCTACTTCTTCTGAAAGTATTTATCATTTGTAGGAGTTTCCTGGCGGAGATTTTAGAATCATGTATGTATCATCTGCAAATAAAGATACTTTTATTTCTCCCTTTTTTATTTCTATCCCTTTTAAGTCTTTCAGTTGTCTTATTGCTCTAAGATTTCAAGTATTATATTGAATACATATGGATAGAGTGGACATCCTATCCTTGTCTTTTCCTGATTTTAGTGCTTTTAATTTCTCCCTGTTTAGATTGATGATGTCAGTGGACTTGCTGTAAATCATCTTTATTATGTTGATGTATGCCCCTTGTATCCTTAGTCTCTCTAGGACTTTTATCATGAAAGGTGTTATATTTAGTCAAAAGATTTTTCTGCATCTAATTAGATGATCATAGATTTTTTCAGTCTGTTTATGAGGTGGATTATATTTATCAATTTACATGTGCTGAATTATCTCTGTATCTATGGGATGAAGCCTACTTGATAATAGTGGGTGATTTTTTTTATTTGTTCTTATTTGCAGGTATTTTTTATTTGTTCAACTTGCAGGTATTTTATTGAGAATTTTTGCATCTATGTTCATAAGGTAAATTGGTCTATCTGTAATTTCTCTCATAGACTACTAGTTGCTTGTGATGAAATCTATTATGACATTCCTCTTCTCATTTCTATATTTTAAGTGAGATTTTAAGCAACCAGTTCTTTAAGAAATTCCCAGTAATTATCACATGGATTTCATAGATTATATTTCATTGGTTACAAATTGATTCATGAACTATGTGTAGCAATTTCTGCACTTTTTGTCACTATTTTACATTTGAAATAGAGAGTTTTTTCATGTGTTTACATTAAAACATTTTTAATAATGTAAAAATAAAGGGTATGTTTTACAATTCAGAGGTCTTGACATGGTTTAAAACCACAACAACCTAANACAACTAAAATGGAACCTCGAAGTCTAAAAAGAAAAGGAGCACAAAAAATCAATCCCTTGCCTCTGTGGAAACATAAGAACATGAGGGTCAAGTCATAGTCATGGCACTCCTTTCTCCATCACACTATAAAAGTAACGTCTTTCCAAGTTGTTCATCTGCTTGTATTAAATCTAATGTGAACCAGACTACTTACGGTACAAAGTGACTAAATTTAGTCTATTTTTATCACCCTTGAATTTTATAATATTCTTCTTTACTTCCTACTATAAGTGAAATACATATTTTGAATAAATAAAGTCTACTTCAATCATATATATTCAATAATAATTTGGATTTTAAATGTCCCTGACATCCAATGATGGCTGATACACTGAAATTAGATATACATTCACGCATATATGTATTGCAAAATACAATTGAAAGTACCTAAGTACAGTTTCTGAAGAACCTTAAGAAAGTTCTTGAAGTATAGTTTCATGTGTAACATAAAGATACACAATATAAAATTCAGGTAGAAGGTAACATATCATATAGGTAAAAAATACTTGCCTTCCTAATTCTGATTTTTTTCCCACAATGTTTTGTATAATTTGGTTGTCTTAGGGCCTGCTTCATCTTATTTTTTTCCAAGATAAGAAGACATGAATGGTTTGAAGGGTAGACCAATTCCAGTAGTCTGGAAAAATAAGATTAGGGAATTAGATGGCCTNTGATAATTCCATCCAGATATGATCACAGACAAGGAGTATGTAACATATAACTGGAGAAAGCAGACTACCATTTGCAATGCCTTCATGTGGATCCCTTACTGGGGATTTTCATATTCCTTAGATGCTTGCACAATGTGTAGATCAACAACAAACCACAGGTCAGTGATACAATGAAAGACATTATGTTTACCAGCATGAATATACTTACATTGGAAAGGCTTACAATTTCCTTCTGTTTGGTCTTCCAAGTCAGATTTCCTTGAACCTCACTCCCCCACACAGTCACATTTATATTCACCACCACAAATAGGAACTAAAACTAGGAATTTCCCAAAGAGTGACATAGGAAGATCATTCTCAACTTTTTTCTTGAAGTAAAGAAATAGAAAGTTGGAAAAATTGGCTATCTTAAGCAAATAAAATACAATAAGTATGGTTGCAAGCCAGTTACTAAAATGGTTGGTTAAACCTCAAGTAATGAGACAAATGAATCTTACTTGCTCAATATATATATATATATATATATATATATATATATGTCAATTTTTTTACATGTCAATTCACTAATATTGCCCAGAGAAAACAAATTTTAGAGATGACAAGAGCAATTAGAATTCAATTGGCTGAGGACATCTTTCTTCTCTTGATCTAGTCAATTTAGCTCATCAGTGCTATTAAGATGCTGACAGAGTTTCTTATGAGAAATTCTGTCATTATTGTGATGGAGACAGTCCTTTCTAGTAAATTCATTATGTCTGACAATAAAAAGAAGGAAAGGAACAAAAACAAAGGCCAGCCTAATGTCACTTGTCATTCCTCTTCTCTACTGAAGGGAGTCTGTTTATCCTTGACTAAAGGATATGTGGTGAAGTTTTCTTTCCAATCTCATATTAAGCTTAATGGTACTACAGTGTGATTGTGCATGAATTCTTCCTGAGATGGCAAACAACATGCCTCACTTGTTGCCCCAGGAGTCCAGGAAGGAGGAACCCAAGATCGAGGACCAAGATCCCTCTGGTCATGCCCCACTGGACTTCTTGCTGAGTTTCCTGAATGAGGACCTGGGATAGACCCCCATTGTGTCCCAAGGGCAAACTTTTGGCACATACATGTGTAGGTGAATGTTTTGTCTGGGTCCCGCCAGGCCCCACGCGGTCCCGCAGCCACTTATAAATTAATAACTCAAAAGCTTATATTAATTACAACTGCTTGGCCATTAGCTCAGGCATATTACTGACTAGCTCTTATACTTA
>LZPO01028516.1:0-16631 GCA_001675575.1 Neotoma lepida | reverse complement strand
CACACACACACACACACACACACACACACACACACACACACACACACAAAGATGGACACAATTCAGAGAAGACTGTGTTCCATGTCCCTTTCTCTATGGATAATTCTATGCACATGAGAACAGCTGAAGACTGAAGCTTACTCAAGAAGGAAAATCAGAGAAATACTGAAGATAGATACCAAAATTGATAACATCATGGGACAGATACAGGAAAGATGGAACGATATTGTAGTACAGTGTCCAAATCAATGAGGACCTGCATAAATGGATCTTAAGCACAGAAGGAGAAGATAGTGTAAATGTGAAATGTTCCCCAGAGGCTCACATGATTGAATGCTCAGCTTTAGCTCTCAGTGCCATTTCAGAGAGTTGTGGACTATTTAGGTGCTCATTGCTGGAAGATGTACGCCATTGGAAGATGAGTACTGAGGTTTTACAGCTCTTCCCCATTTTTTGTGCACTGTCTACTTCGCAAGAGTGGATTTTGTGTGACCAGCCAACCTCCTATTCCTGCCACTGTGGCTTCCCTAATGGCCGCAATCTTCAAGGCCATGATGGACTGGTTGCCTCTGAAAATGGAAGCTAGAATAAGCCCTGTCTCCCTTAAGTTTCTTTTGCCAGGGATTTTACGTCTGCAACATGAAAAAGGAAAAAATCCAGGTACTGGGCACAGAAAATGGTGAAAAAATGTTAAAGAAAAGTTTCTTCTTCATGCTAACTTTTCTTTAACATTGTATATGTGTTTCACAAAATAAACAAAGAAATTCAGTGGATGGCCCTATATCCATGCACGGATGTTCACTTGGCTCTAACTGAAGTCTATGCTTGTTAACTGGAGCAGGAGTTCCTCTGGGTGTTGGGGGGAATGATTAAAATTAATTGTTTATACATATGAAATTTTTGGAGAATAAATAAAAATATTATTTAAAACATTGAGGAGCTTCATATGTTTCTATATATCTATATAGATAGATGATGATGATGAAGATAGATAGATAGAAGATGATGATAAAGATAGATAGATAGATAGATAGATAGATAGATAGATAGATAGATAGATAGATAGATGATAATAGGTAATAGAAATCAAATTCCCATTCCTTCCCTGAAATTGATCAAAGGCTGCTGCTTTCCTATATAGTAGTATTTAGGTACAGCTGAGGAAGTCTCTGACCTTATGACTAACTTATTTCCTGAAGTCTTCAACCTTTTTATCCCTCTTGAAATATACAGATACTTGAATCAATTACCTCAAGGATACTGAATCAAAACAAAGCCCAACCAATGAGATGCAGCTGAAAAGCCAGGCAACTATAGCCTGTACTTCCTGTACTCGATGTTCTAGCTGGCAGGTCCCTGAGGCAAGGACTCTCAATTTATTCAGCGTTGTATTTCAACAATTTGCCAGGAGTTAACAAATCAGTGTTGTTGGTTGTTTTTGCTCTTTTACTCTTCTGCTTTTTGGGGGGCCCACCACCCAGCTCCCAAATAAATCACACATGGAGTTTAATTATTACTTTAAAAGCCCAGCCTTAGCTTGGTTAATNTCTTGTCTGCGTTTCTTGACTTAAATTATTTCATCTATCTTTTGCCTCAAGGCTTTTATCTTTCTCTATTTCTGGATACCTTTTATAAGAAGTATAATAAGATACTTCTTATTCTGTGTCTGGCTGTGTGGCTGGGTGGGTGGTCCCCTCATTTTTGCTTCTTGATCTCTTGTTCTTTCTCCTTCTCCTCCTGGATTTCTCCTTCTATTTATTCTTTCTGCCTGCCAGCCCTGCCTATCCTTTCTCCTGCCTCGCTATTGGCCATTCAGCTCTTTATTAGACCATCAGGTGTTTTAGACAGGCACAGTAACACGGCTTCACAGAGTTAAACAAATGCAACATAAAAGAATGCAACACATCCTTGCATCATTAAACAAATATTCCACAGCATAAACAAATATAACATAGCTTAAAATAATATTCTACAACAAATCAGTTGGCTGCCATTCACACAAAAGCAGGGAAGACTGATGATTTTTGCTATGGATTTTTAGTTAATTCTTATTGATATGTAATTCTGCAAGGGGAGGCACTTTGTCTTGATTAGATGTTGTATCCTGGGAGCTCAGTATGTTTCTTAGTGCTGCTGATCATCTAACACTCAGCCTCTTTCCCAGCATGCTCCAGGATTGTCAAATGTCCTCTGTGTTCTGCTGGAGAGTACTGTGGGTCCTTTCACCTTTTTGAGCTACATGTTTTCAGAGATTATTGGGCATCATTCTTTCTGTTACCTCTGCAGCTACAAATGTCCTAAGAATGTCTTAATTTTCTACATATAAATTAGTCTTTCTAACTTTTCAGCACAGGATGAATGTTATTTACATCTCAATGGAATTTAGGGAAGAAGTGATAAAAATATAAATTCAATCTATTGAGTTGAACTACAAATCAAGATATGGAGAGTTGATAAATATTTTTCTTATATACATGTATATATAAAATGTTTCATACTTGAAGGTTAAATATTTTTTCAGTCTAAAAGGTATAAAATCTCAAAAAATAAAATTCCATACTTGAAGTCCTACTGAAATTAACAAAGATATGAATTATAAATCATAACCTCAAATGGAAAAGAGAATAAAGAAGACTTCAATAAAAGGATGCATATATAGTTATTGTGTATGACTACAGAGTCAAAAGTAAGAATTATTTTTAGAAGATAAAAAGTATCACTGGAAGTTTAAATTGTGGTTTAATGTTTAGAGCTGGACTCAAAAATATCTTTCTATAGAAAGAAATGTGAGAATGTAGAAGTAAGCAGAGGAAAAGTATGTTGCTTGCTTCATGTGTGCATATAAGTGTGTCTTCCTGTTTCATGATTTTATGTATGTATCTTTTGTTTAATATTTGAGTGTCTACTATTCATGTGTATATGTATGTGTTCTTGTTTAATATTTAATACTACTAAAGTGGAAATTTATAGAAAAATGAAGAAAACTTTATTCAAATGGCTTATTGAAAATTAAAAATAAAAATTTATCATTCCTACATCAGTGGACAAGTAAATAAAATCAAATAATTATCAAAATAGCAAAAGGGACAGAGAAGAAAATGCAATTTATATAATGATTTATATACTTCTATGATCTTAAAATAAATCTCTACAAAATTAATGAGCATAAAACTTTTATGTACAAATATAATTATTATATTTATAATAAAATTTAAATTTTATTGTAAAATTTATAATAAAATTATAAATATAATACATATGTGTGCATACTATATATACATATATACTTATATATGGATGTGGGCATGCAAAATATAACTCAGACATTAAGATTTTAAATATATGAAAGTAACTGAAAGCAATGACAACAAGGTTTTATGTGTCATATTAATTTTGTTTGCTTTTGCTATATCTTGGTTAGGGTTTTAATTGCTGTGAAGAGACACCATGACCCATGACCACAGCAACTCTTTTTTTTATTTTAAGATTTATTTATTTATTATGTATACAGTATTCTGGCATGCAGCCTACACACCAGGAGAGGGCACCAGATTTCATTGTAGATGGTTGTGAGCCACCATGTGGTTGCTGGGAATTGAACTCAGGACCTCTGGAAGAACAGTCAGTGCTCTTAACCTCTGAGCCATCTATCTAGCCCCACAGCAACTTTTATAAGGAAAACATTTAATGGGCTGGCTTACAGTTTCAGAGGTTTAGTCCATTATCATCATGGTGGGACATGCCATCATGCAGGCAGACATGGTGCTGGAGAAGGAGCTGAGAGTAGAGAAGGAGCTACATCTTGATCCTGCAGACAGCAGGAAGTGGTACTGGACATGGCTTAAACATATATAAGACCTCAAAGCCCACCTCCACAGTGACACATTTCTTCCAACAAGGCCACATTCACTCCAACAAAGCCACACCTCCTAATAAAGCCACTTCCTTTGGGGGCCATTTTCTTTAAAACCACCATGTGCTGTGCTATTACATTTTGTGTAATCAATTCGAATGCCTTCAAATTTTAAGAAACTCAATTTTAAAGTATGTATAAGGAAATAAGTGTTAGAAAATAGAATTTTCAAAAGACCATCAAGCTGTGGTAAAACTCTGACAAATAAATTGGCTAGCAGCAGATTCTTGTGTTCCTGCCCTTGCCCATTGCTCGCTGCTCCCAGGCAATGTACTCTACAAATTTGTCTTCTTCTGTTTAAAAGGAAGACAAATAAAGAAAATGGCTGGAGACAAAGTAATGTCAAGACCCAGGTCACACAGGCTGTGGGATCTTAAGCAAACTGCAATGTTCTAATCTACCCCCAAAAATTATAAGTTTAATATGATGATGGTGATGGCTGCTTTGGGAGGAAACTGAGACATGGTGGTGAAAACTTCATGCATTAGGTTTGTACAGGGACCACAGAGAGCTCTTAGATCCTCTTTCTTCATTTGTCATAATAAATTTTAATTTTTAAATTGTAATTACAGAATATCCCCATTCCTTCCTTCCCTCCAACCCTCCCAGATACTCCTTTGCTCCCTCTAAAACAACACATTTAAAAATTTTTAGACTTGGGTGGGGGGAGGTCAGAAACCAACTTTTTGGAATCAGTTCTCTCCTTCCACTTTTGAGTGGGGTCTAGGAGTTGAACTTGGGTTGTCAAGTCTGTGTAGCAAGCATCTTTACCAGCTAATCCATCTTGCCAGCTCAAATAATATATATTTCTAAGCCTTAATACATAAAGCATGAAATTTTTTCTTGATTAGAAGTTCTCACTAGGATTGTGTGTAGAGAGCAAGGTAGTTGCTAATACAATGTAGATGTTTAGTTTCTATATATTTAAGTCATGGCTAGCCCCTCTTTCTATTAGTATCTGTGTATTTAAATCATGGTTATCCCCTCTTTCTATGCTGTGAAGATAAGCCATTCAGTCTGAGAGAAGACACTCTATAGAGAAACCCATTGTCTGCCAACCTGACCTCAGAATTCCAACCTCCAGAATTGTAAGATGCAAATCTTTCATTTTTAAACCATCTACTCTGTATGATTTTCTATAGCAGCCTGAACAATCTAAGACACAAACAAATAAAACCACTACAACAAAGATACAGAGGGTGAAGCCAGAGCAAGGTTTGGGAATCTTCCCTAGAAAAATCCAAACCCATGAAAAATATGTGTCTTTCTTAAGCATGGTGTCTGAGTAAGAGTTTCTATTACTTGAAACACCTTGACCAAAAAGTAAGTTGGGGAGGAAAGGGTTTATTTGGCTTATACTTCCATATCACTGTTCATCATGAAAGGAAGATAGGACAGAAACTCAAATAGGGCGGGATCCTAGAGGCAAGAGCTGATGCAGAGGCCATGGTGGGTACTGCTTACTGGCTTGCTCATATGGCTTGCTCAGCCTGCTCTCACATAGAACCCAGAACCACCAGCCCAGGGATGACACCACCCACCATGGGCTGAACCCTCCTCCATTGAGAAAATGCCTTACAGCTGGGTCTCATGGAGGTATTTCCTCAACTGAGGCTCCTTCCTCTCTGATGGCTCTAGATTGTGTCAAGTTGACACACAAAACCAGCTAGTATTTCTGACCCCTTGTCAACTTAACATGCACAAACATAATACTAAAAAGCCACAACCCTTCCTTTTTTATTCATCCCCAAGATATCACATTAAAAATAAATAACTTTAAAAGTTCCACAGTCTTTACAGACTCAAACACATTAAAATTTCAGTTCCATTAAAATAGTCAACTACTTTTTTTTAATTTAATGCTAATTTACCTATTGAGTAACTTTTTTTATTAATTATATTTATTCATTTGTTTTACATCCTGACAACAGCTTCCCCTCCCTCCTCTCCTCCCATTCCCTCCCCACAAGTCCCCTCTGCTGCCCCCCATCCACTCCTCCTCTGTTTCTGTTTAGAAAGGAGCAGGCTTCCCATGGGTATCAAAAAGCATAGTATATCAAGTTGAGGTAGGACTAAGCTCCTCCCCTCATGTTAAGTTTTGGTAAGGCAACTCAGTATGAAGAATAGGTTCCCCNAAACCTGCCAAAGGTTCCATTGTTCCACATCCTCTCCAACATAGGCTGTCATTAGTGTTTTTGATCTTAGCCTTTCTAACGGGTATAAGATGGAATCTCAGGGACGTTTTGATTTGCATTTCCCTGATGGCTAAGGATGTTGAACAATTCCTTAAGTGTTTTTTGGTCATTTGAGATTCTTCTGTTGAGAATTCTCTGTTTAGATATGTACCTCAGTTTTAAATTGGATTATTTGGTTTTTTGATGTCTAGTTTCTTAAATTCTTTATATATTTTAGAGTACAGCCCTCTCTCAGATGTGGGGTTGGTGAAGATCTTTTCCCATTCTGTAGGCTTTCATTTTGTATTATTGACAGTGTCCTTTGCCTTACAGAAGGTTTTCAGTTTGAGGAGGTCCCATTTATTAATTGTTGCTCTCAGTGTCTGTGCTACTGGTGTTCTATTCAGGAAGTTGTCTTCTGTGTCAATTCATTCGAGGCTATTTCCCACTTTCTCTTCTATCAGGTTCAGTGTAGCTGGATTTACGTTGAGGTCTTTGATCCACTTGGATTTGAGTTTTGTGCATGGTGATAGATATAGATCCATTTGCAATCTTCTACATGTTGACATCCAGTTATGCCATCACCATTTGCTGAAGATGTTCTCTTTTTTCCATTGTATAATTTTGGCTTCTTTTGGAAAATTAGGTGATCATAGGAGTATGGATTTGTGTCAGAATCTTTTATTCAATTCCGTTGACCCACCTGTTGGTTTTTATGCCAATACCATGCTGTTTTTATTACTATTGCTCTGTAGTAGTGCCTGAAATCAGGGATGGTTATCCTTCCAGGAATTCCTTTATTATACAGGTTNGTTTTAGCTATCCTGGGTTTTTTGTTTTTGCATATGAAGTTGAATATTGTTCTTCTGAGTCTGTAAAGAATTGTGTTGGGATTTTGATGGGNATTGCATTGAATCTGTAGATTGCCTTTGGTAAGATGGCCATTTTTATAATGTTAATCCTACCAATCTACGAGCATAGGAGATCTTTTGATCTGATATCTTGCCCNATTTCTTTCTATAAAGACTTAACGTTCTTATCATGCAGATATTTAACTTGCTGGGCTCACATTTGTAAAAGAAACATTGCTAAGGCTTAAATCACACATTGAAAGCCATACATTAATAGTGGGAGATTTCAACACCTCACTCTCATCAAGGGATAGGTCTTCCAGACTGAAANTAAACAGAGAAATAAGGGAACTAACAGATGTTATGACTCAAATGGATCTAACATGTATCTACCAAACATTTCAACCAATCACAAAAGAATATACCTTCTTCTCAGTACCTCATGGAACCTTCTCTAAAATTGACCACATACTCTGTCATAAAGCAAATCTCAACAAATACAAAAACAATTGGAATAACTGTGGTGATTATATTGTGTCCCCCAAAATATTGTGTACCCTAATAAAACTTATTTGGGGTCAGAGAACAGAACAGCCCCTAGATTAAACATAGAAGTTAGGCAGTGGTAGCACACGCCTTTAATCCTAGCATTCCCGAGGCAGAGATCCATCCAGAGCTCTGTGAGTTCAATGCCACACTGGAAACAGCCAGGCATGGTAGCACACACCTTTAATGCTAGGAAGTTATGGCAGGAAGCAGAAAGGTATATAAGGCCTGAGAACCAGAAACTAGAAACCCCTTAAGCTTTCAGGCTTTGAGCAGCAGTTCAGCTGAGATTCATTTGGATGAGGACTCAGAAGCCTGCAGTCTGAGGAAACAAGATCAGCTGAGGAGTTGGCAAGGTGAGGTTGGCTGTGGCTTGTTCTCTTTCTCTGACCTTTCAGAATTTACTTCAATACCTGGCTTGGTGTTTTTTTTATTAATAAGACTGTTTAAGATTCACATTACAAATAACCTCTTGTATCTTATCAGATTACTATGGGATAAAATTGGAGTTCAACAACAACACAAACTGCAGAAAACCTACAAACTCATGGAAATCAAACAACTTGTAACTGAATCACAACTGGGTCAAGGAAGAAATAATGAAAGAAATTAAAGACTTCCTAGAATTCAATGAAAATGAAAGCACAACATACCCAAACTTATGGGACACAACGAAAACACTGCTAAAAGGAAAGTTCATAACACTAAGTGACTACAAAATGAATTTGGAGAAATCTCACATGANCAACTTAACAACACACCTGAAAGTGCTAACAAAAAGAAGCAAACACACCCAAGAGGAGTAGATGGCAGGAAATAATCAAATTCTAGGCTGAAATCATTACAATAGAAACAAAGAGAACAATACAAAGAATCAATGAAACAAAGAGTTGGTTCTTTGAGAAAATCAAAAACATAGACAAACCCTTATCCAAACTAGCTAAAAGGCAGAGAGATAATATCCAAATTAACAAAATCAGAAATGAAAATGGAGACATAACAACACACACTGAGGAAATCCAGAGAATCATTAGGTCATACTTCAAAAGCCTGTACTCCACAAAATTGGAAAATCTAAAAGAAATGGACAAATTTCTTGATAGGTACCACATACCAAAATTAAATCAAGACCAGAGGAACAACTACTTTTTAAAGTCAAAGTCTTTTAAAATTCAAAGTCTCTCAATTGTGGGCTCTAGTAAAACAAAAAATAAACCAGATACTTTCTTACTTCAAGAGGGAAAATCCAGGGCACAGTCACAATCAAATCAAAGCAAAATCAAACTCCAACCATCCAGTGTCTGGGATCCAGTCACAATTATCTGGACTCCTCCNNAAGACTTTGGGTCACTTCTCCAGCTCTGCCCTCTACAACACACACAGCTTGTCTTCCAGGCCCCAGGTGGCTCCACTCCACTGCTGCTGCTGTTCTTTGTGGTCATCCCATGGTACTGGCATCCCCAAAATGTTGGTGTCTTTTACTGAAACTGGGTTACACTTTCACCAATGACCCCTCATTGCCTCTCTTCATGGTGCCAAACCTCAACTTCTCTGCATGACCCCCTTGAATCCTGTGTCTTCACCTGCCACTGAGGCTGNACCTTCACTAATGGCCTCTCACAGTACCAATCCTCAGCTGCTCTCCATGACCTCTTTATACCTTCAAAAGCAGTATATCATCAAAACCTGGGTGATGCTACCAAGTTAGGCTNCCAGCATGAAATACAACCTCTGCCAGTTCTGGAACGCAGCTTCTCTGTGCTNCCAGGAAACACTTCCCAGAATATTTCACCTCATTNATNCTGGTCTCTTCTCAATCACNGCTAACTTCTTAGTTCCAGCTAACCAGTATCAATCATCCCAGTAAAGCAAAGGTTTCACTTCAGTGGTACTAATCTCTTGTTAATCACGGCTGACTCTTCAGCCCCACCTGACCAGAATGACAGAATCACGATTCAAAACAACAAATGGTCCTGATAGAGTCTTTAAATTTCTCTCTAAAACTTTACAAGCCAGGCATCTATCTTTTGCATTGTCCTCAACATTCTTGTCTTCCAAGCTCCTAAAGAACACCCCACTGAGTTCTTAACACTCAATGGCTCTTCTAGCCCAAAGTTCCTTACACAATCCTCCCTAAAACATGATCAGATCTGTCACAGCATATCCCACTATGCTGGTACCAACTTGTCTTAGTTAGAGTTTCTATTCCTGTGATGAAGCATAATGACCAAAAAGCAAGTTGGGAAGAAAAAGGTTTATTTGGCTTACACTTTTATATCACTGTTNGTCATTGAAGGAAGTCAGGATAGGAACTCAAACAGGGCAAGATCCTGCAGGAGCTGATACAGAACCCATGGAGAGGTGCTACTCACTGCCTTGCTCCTATAGCCTGCTCAACCTNCTTTCNTATAGAACCCAGGACCACCAGCCCATGGCATCACCCACAATGGGCTAGGTCCTCCCCTGTTGNGGAATATTATTTTAAGGTGTGTTTCTTTTGTTTATGTTGNATTTGTTNAACTCTGTGAAGCTGTGATACTTTGCNTGTCTAAAACACCTGATGGTCTAATAANGAACTGAATGACCAATAGCAAGGCAGGAGAAAGGATAGGCGGGGCTAGCAGGCAGAGAGAATATATANAGAGAGAAATCTGGGAGAGAGGAGATCGAGGAGCCAGAGAAGAAGGAAGACATCAGGGGNCAGCCACNCAGCTACACAGNAAGCCATNGAGTAAGAGTNAGNTNTANAGAAGTAAGAGAATGGGAAATNNCCAGAGGCTAAAGGTAGATGGGATAATTCAAGCTAAGNAAAGCTGGCAAGAAACAAGCCAAAATAAGGCTGGGNGTTTATAATTAAGTATAAGCCTCTGTGTGTGATTTATTTGGGAGCTGGNTGGTAGGCATCCTAAAGAGCAAANGANTAATAAAAATAAACAACACTCCCCCAATGATCACTAGTTGAAAAAATGCCTTACAGCTGGATCTCCTGAAGGAATTTCCTAAACGGACTCCTTCCTCCATGATGACAGTAGCTTGTGTCAAGCTGACAGAAAATGAGCCAGGGTGAATGGATTGGCAATGGGGAAATGGGTAGCTGGGTGGTTATAAACATTATTTTCCAACCTTAGTGAATCAGAACAGATATAGCCTGCCATCTTGAACTTTGGATGGACAGATTTCATATCAGGAATGAAACATACAAGAAACATTTAAAATGATTCTAGATAAATGNTACATTATATGATCTAGAAATGGAACCCAAAACATTTTTTTAAGCCAGTCATGGTACTGATCCACTAAACATAGTGCTAAGAATATACTGACTTCGCAGCAAATAAATACCTCACTATCTATCCAGAACATGGCTTCTCTACTACTGACCTCCACATCTAATAAGCTTTTGACCTCCTGACTCTTTGACCTCAATTCAACTGGTAGCAGTGACTCCACTTTTTAACTCACCACAGATAGGCCATTCCAGAAAACAAAGTGCGTTATTAACTATAGTTGAATTTTGATGACGCAAAGTGCGTCTTTTTAGCATATTCAAGAAACTATCATCTGGTATTAAAAAATCATGTGGTTTTTTTTGTGGTTGCTATAACTGTCAGCATGTGCTAGGGCTTTGATGGTTTTGAAGGACTATGTGCTAAGATTTTCATGATGCTTCAAATATCTGAATACATTTATAGAATAACATATGCAAACTGTGATTGATGGAAATTCACAATTTGGGNGCAATATTACAGCCTTATTTTTCTACTAATATTTTATTAAACTAATAAATTGTGTAACACCTTCCTGGACAGCATTAAACAGTTTTCTGGTGGATCAACCCCATCATGAAATACTGGGGCACCAAGGGGTAGTAAGTTTTGGATGTGAAATCTATAATAAATAATACATATTTATATAATAAATAAAGAGTGAAGAATCAACTATTTACTACAGGAAGCAACATTCACTATTACTTCATACCATCAACTATATCAAGTACTTTACATAATTTATATACTCTTCTCAACAGTCCACTATTGAAAATATTGCTAATCACAGATGAACAAAGTGTACCACGGAGGGAGTTTCCCAGGTTTAGAGTGAACATCTTAGAAATGGTAGGCAAAGACTAACAGGAACCCAACCTGAGTCAAAAGCTAACCTTTCAAACACATGCACTGTTTTCCTGGGGCTNCTAAGCCAAAATCACAAAACCTAGGTGGCTTAAAANAGCAGCAACTTATAGTGTAATTGCTTGACTAGAGGTCTGAAGTGAGGATATTGGCAGGGCTGTGCTACTGCTGCAAGCTCTAGGAAAAGGCATGGCTTGCTTATCAAACTTCATGTACTTTCTGGTAATGTTTGAAGTTCCTTGGGTTGGAAAGACAACATTCCAACCATATGACCATCTTCTNCCTGAACTTGTGTATCATCTTCCCTGTACCCATGCTTCTAGATATATTTCTCCTTGCATAATGATTCTGATCTTGTTNAATTGGGGCTTTACTTGATGACCTCACTTTAAACACCATATTTCCTTGTTCATTTGGAGGGAAAGAAGGAGAACCCAATGCTAAGNTTGAACCCAAGACCTCTCATTTATCAAGCACAGGTTCTACAGCTGAGCCACAACTTAGTACTTCATATCTCTGTTTCTAGATATGCTAAGATACTGGGATTTAGATTTTAANACACTCCTTTGTGAGGGAAGGGGGAAATTAGGATTCAACCCATAACTACTGTCTAATAAGCATGTGTTGTAACACATTTAAAACCATATCTAAATATGAAACATTTTGTGGGAGGTCTTATTTGGCAATCTCATACCTCAAGATGCTTCATTTTAATAATAAAGTATATGTGCTATACATTAAAATATAACTACAANGCAACCTAAGACTAAGACTCTTTTAGCCGTTCTAAGACNTGAGAAGGGAATTAATGTGGTCACTGCACTCTCATTTTTCCACTTATCTTTCCTTTTCACATTCATTTAAGATTGCAGGAGCTGAGGTCTGAATAACAACTACATGTAGACCTTCAGGATGCTTCTTTCTCAGTAAAGTCTTGAGAAGTTCCTCATTAACAATTTTATGAATGTAATTATCTCAGTGCTTGAGATAGTTTGTAGCAGAATTTAAAAAGTCAGAAATATCAGTTCCTGAATCGAACCCAATTCATTACAAATTATCTTAATACTCCCTGCTAATGGTTGGATGGGGCATAGGGAGAAGTCCCTTGCTGTCTGCTGGGCTTTATTCCCTGCATAGACCATTACTAGAGTGCTGGAGAGACAAAAGCAAAAGCTTTTCTTCATAAAACAGAAAAGCTTATTATTTAATTCATTTGCTGGGCATTTTGAATGTGACTTTAGTATATACTATTCTTTTAAAGTTATTTGCATTGCACTTCGGGTGCTGTGGGAATCCAAAGAACCAAGAGGGAAGGGAGACTCGTGTGTTTATACTGCTCCAATCACACCAGGACTTCAGAACACTATCCCTGATTTTCCTTAATAACAAGAGCGATCTGTTAGCTCAAGAAGAGCAAGTGACTTGCAGAAACAGTTCCTTCTCAATTTCTAGACCACTTGTGCAATGAAGGAGTTTATATTCCAAAGGAAGTGTGCGTAATTATACATTAGCCAAATGTTAAGTTCAAATGATTCTTAAGACTTACAGAATTGTGGAAATAAAGCCAAAATTGTGCAGTGTTAACAAGCAGTGTTTGTAAGAAGTTAGTAGTAATTGCATGATAAAAGGGTTATATACCCAGTAAGGTGGGAAAGGCATTACAGACCAGCCCATTAAGAGATTCACATAGCTTTAGGCACACTAGAGGCATACAGTGAGATCTAGACCACATAGTGAGACCTTGTCTCCAGAAAAAGACACACACACACACACACACACACACACACACACAGAGAAAAGGCAGGAATGGTGACTCCTGCCACAGTGCTCTGGATGCTAGGACAGGAAGATCACTGCAAGTTCTAGGACTACTGGGTTTATAAAGTTAGTACCAGGCAATGTGGGCCATAAACTGAGACCCTGTTACAATCAAACAAGGGAGCATGCAAACCAATAGACAGACACACAGACACACGCACACACAAAACAAAAACAACAACAACAAAAAAAAAACAAAAAAAACAAAACAAAAATCAGTTTCTCTTTCTCTCCAACCTCATGACGCTAGGGTTTTAGAAACTTATTTGTCTAAAGAACTAAGTACATTTTAAACTTAATATCCACTGGAACCTTATAATCTCATGTTCTAGGAAAAGAACACAGCAAATATTTCATTTTTAATTTCTAAAGTATCTTCTAAATTTCATTTCAGTTCAAGAGTGAGCTGGAAATGGCCCGAGGCTCTGTTTCCAGCAGAATTTGGGGACCAGATAGCTTTCTGTTTGTCAGGCATTTTTAAATTAAAACAAGCAGATTCTTATATTATAACTTATACTTCAATTTCAAGTCAGTAAGATCAATATAAACTTTCCTAGAGGTTTCAATTTTGAAGTCTCTGACTTGCCCCTTAAGCAGCATCCTACCAACTTCAGGAATGTCAACAGGGATGTGACATTCCACGTGTTTATAGGAAAGGAAGACGACGTGAGGAGGGGGGGAAATGAAGGACACACTAGATATAGTATAGAAATAGCACAATAAATAGCATAATAAGACAAGAAAAATAAAAATGTTGAGACTTATNTGTATTAAACAATATTATACTACTTAAAATAAGCTACATCAATTTGTTTCTGGCCAACATTTGTTAATCATCCTTAAAAGTTAATATAAAATGCTATTTTATTAGCTTGTTTTATTTAGTTTATATAACTGCATGTAAAATACACAAATGCATCTAAATGATACAATTATGTTATATAAGACTGTGGTAAGGTATTGAGCAGGTGTTTATATAAGACTGTGGTAAGGTATTGAGCAGATGTGCAATGCCACCCACATTTGTGTGGTCATGTCTGTGTACAATGGCCAGTGAATGTGAATTAAGAAGAAAACAGTTTATTAAAGACAAGAACACTTGCAAAACTTTTCAATAATAACAGATTTAGACACAGGTTACACCAAAGTGACCTACACAAGACTAGGCATGAGTACAACCTCCCCTGAGGAAAGCTGGGGGCAAGGAAAACTCTGAGGCACCACAGTGACAGAGAGGATTATTTTTTGATGGCAGCACTTTCATGGACCTCTCTTGTCTAATGTACACTCAACGGTAGGCCTTTTCAGCATGTCCTGTTGGCATGCAAGAAATGGAGGGGCAAGAAGATTAGGGGTTAAATACAGGCCAATCCCTGAAGAGGAATAAGATATTCAGGATGTTGTGATGTCCATGGCCTCATTATGAATTACATTAGCAGTCAGAAATGAAGTAACCTGTCCCAGCAGGATAAGGGTCCTGGGCTGAGATTTCAGGGGGAAGACCAGGGATGAAGATGAAATAAAGAGATAATGAAGGGAAAGAGTCAAGAGCTGGGCTCAGGAGAACTAGGAGAGCCCACACCCAGGCCAGCAAGTATAGTAATGGTATAGCTCTTTATACCCCTCAAATGGAGAAACNGAAAATGGATCTGTAAAGGGCATCAGACAGCAGAATAGCAGGGAACTTAAGACACATCAAGGTCCNGCTTAGCAAGCTCTATTCTAGGATCACAAAGCATTTCACATATCAGTGTTTAGAACTTTTGATCTCATACATGCAGGGAAGTGTCAAGTGACAGTTCCCAGACTACAGCATCTTGCCGCCTATTTCCTGGCACTGGTTCATAGCAGGTTTTGCCTACTATGACCCTGGCTAGGTGGGGGCAAAATGCCCACATCTCATCATCAAGGCCTTTCGGCTGTCTCCAAATCAGTCTAGCTCCCAAGAGAAAAGCAGGTGTGCTAAGAGATGAGTGGATATGTATGATATTTTGAGGACATCGATAAATTAAATCAAAGAATATATGAATTAGTAATTCTGACCACACGGCATGTCTAAGAGTTTGAAAGAAAATACAACAGATACTGAGGACATCGATAAATTAAATCAAAGAAGAATCTATGAATTAGTAATTCTGACCACATGGCATGTCTAAGATTTTGAAAGAAAATACAACAGATACTGATAAAATTGAAGGGAAGGATAATGCAATGATTTAATACACACAGGTGAAGGCTTTAGATATGTGGAAAGTTCAGATAGAAAACACGCACATAAGTACAAGTGTACAACAGGCAAAATTTATATGTATAGTAGATCCACTTGATCAACAGCTAAAAGGAAAAGTAAAGCATTACTAGAAACAGAAACTAGAAACTATACAGAAATATGACAGTATGGAAAGATGCACAAATAGATGAAAATATGCATACTAAAATTATCAAACCAGAATCACAACCAAAACATTTTTATTTCCCAATGGATAGACTGGATAGACTAAAATTAAGNTGATGGAGTTGAACTGCTAAGTTGCAGTGATTACACTCAGATTTCCCAGAATACCTAAAGATGTTATGAGAAAAAATNGAATTTCTTCATCTTTGCACTTGCGTGTTCAAAGTTCGTGATGATGAGCAATCACTCCCCTCTAGCATCCAGTGTGTGCTCTACAGGAGCCTATAACAAACCATGACAGCTGTTTGGAGAAGTCTAGCTTAATATTACAACAATCTACTCTAAATTCTAAGGGCCTTATTAACTGTCATCACTTATGTCTCTGCAATATGCAGAACTAGGAAAGTTCAGGTAAAGTATATAGTAGCTGTGATGTCATAACCTGTTAATACTAATGAGTTTAGAGGTGGGAATAGCTATTGCTAGCAAATTTTTAAAAGCAGCAAATTCTATCAGCTTCTACTAAGACTGTTATGACATGAAGAGGCTGTTTCTCTTTCATTTGTCTTGAATGGAAAAACTGTAGGCAAAGTAGTAAATGAGGAAAAATAAATTTGGTAGTGTTTGTATTTCAGCAAGCAATTAATAAGGAGGGGAATGTGTTGTTGAGGGATCTGCAATACCTCACACAAGGTAGAACACAGTTGTTTTCTGACCTTTAAACCCCTAGGAATAGGACACACACAGAGAAATTCTCAAATATGCTAATTATATTTTTAGGCTACAGCTATTTTAGTTTTTTTT
>LZPO01028515.1:5552-22389 GCA_001675575.1 Neotoma lepida | reverse complement strand
TAGTTACCATTCAGAACTTGATGTTAAGACTGTATTGCTCAAAACATTACATATTTGAGACACAGAACACAGATAAATCAGTCTGGTAATGACCTAGAGACTGTATCCATACTGCCTTGAGTTCATAATAATGAAAGTTGTTATGTATGCTACTGAAGGGGAAAAAAGCCAAAAGAAACAAAAACAAAAAACAAAATATCATCTTTATTCAGGGGGGACCCCTACAACAATGACTGTCCTGATTGGACATTCACATTGGTGCAGTAGTGACATAAATGTCANAGGAGTAACAAAAAAATGTTATGGTTGGATTAAGGGCCCATTCACTCCATAATATANAACACATACCTGACACCATTATTAAGACTAAGAATCCATGTCTATACAGGACATGGGACCTAGTGTATTACTCTTCTTACTGGACATAAACTCTTGATGACTTGTCACTATACCCATGGATTATTGCATGTCTCAACCTTCATTTGAGAAGCTTATTTTTTCAGTATAATGTTATTATACTGAGAGGCTCACAACTGATCAAGGCGCAGAGACTAAGTGAAAGGGGAGTGAGTGCTCAGTCCTCAATGGGCCACCCACATCATACCTTNTTCCTCCAAGGCTCAGTGATCGGTTATGAAGAGGTGACAGATAAACTGAAAGAGGAAGAGGCAGAGGATGACTACTACAGGAAAACAGTGTTTTCAAGACACAACAGAACAANCACACATGCGAACTCGAACCAATTATCACAACATGCACAAGACTTGGTTAAGTTCATACCAGATTAAATCTCAGCATGTAGACTGGAGAAAAACACAAGACTGCATTCCTATCTAAGGTGATACTGGCAGGTGATAACTGCTGGGGGACAAAGCATCATTGTTATCTGAGAATGTGGCCCGTGATAGGTCATACCTGCTCTAATAGATATTCTCACATCAAATAACATNTGANTTGCACAAATTAGAGTCATTGGGTTTTCAAAAATATGAGGGCAAATAGTTGTATGGGAATGAAAATGGAGTGGATCTCAGAGGTTCTGGGAAACTCTAGGTGAAAAGATCCAAATACATTGTATAATACTAACAAAGAATCAATAAAAATAATTTAAGTCAATGTCAACAATGTTAAAATACATTTTCAATATTCTCACAAATAATTTTCTTTAAAAAAATCATTACTATTATTATTATTATTAACACTATTTCCCATGTGCTATAATTTAACATAACATGAAATTTTGAAGAGCAAACTGCTTTGGAATTGCTAAGGAAACAATGCATTAACACTTTTAACGCTGTCTGTGTGTGTGTGTGAGGGATGCAAATGTATTGGCAGACAGACTAGATGACATGAATGTGGATGAATATGCTCACATATGTGTTGTATGTGGAGGCCAGAGGACAATGTGGAGTTGTATTGCTCAGGAACCACCTTTCATGTTTAGTTTTTGTTGTTATTGTTGTTTTGTTTCTTTTTTGTTACCTTGAAACAAGATACTGCTTTTGAGAAGAGGAATTTCAATCAGGAAAATGCCTCCATAAGATTGATTGCTGGTAGTTGTGGAGGGCATTTTATTGTTTAATGACTGATGTGGGAAGGCCCAGCTCACTGTGAGTGTTGCCACCCNGGAGTGTTTGATCCTGGGTTGTAAAGGAGAGCAGGCTGTGGGGAGCAAGCTCATAAACTGCATATCTCCATGGCATTTGCTTCAGTTTCTGCCTCTAGAGCCCTTTGTTGAATTCNTGCCTTGACTCCCCTTTATGGTGAACAATAAGTCATAAGATAAAATACATCTTTTCTTTACCAGATGTTCTAGGACCTAGAATCTTGGTCATTGTCTTTATTANAGCTACTTAGAATCCTAAGTAGGACACCATCCACTTTTCCCTTTGAGATAAAGCCTCTCACTGGCCTGGATCTTATCAGCTAGTCTTGGCAGGCTGGCCAGCAAGCCCTAGAGATCAAGCTNTCTCCAAGTCACCAACATTGCGATTACACACTTATATCACTATGATCCAGAGCCTCATGTTCATAAATGTTTATATCTCCCTNTAGTGAGTGTGCTTAAATATCTGTTTTACTCAGTCATTGGTACAGTGAAAACTGAGCAAATCATCATTTCAATGAGAATGTAGTTGTGAGAGGCTAGAAGCATTAGTAAANTGCATAGATAACAGCTGCAAGAAACACATGGCCACATGGATGATATGTGTTTTCATATTTTATATTTAATTCCCAGGACTCCCAATGCATACCTGCTAAAGGATATTGAGTGAGTTTTGGTTTGAGACCAAGGTAGAATAATAATGCTTGCTAGGCTACGGGTCAAGAGACAAGGAAAACATGCAGGTGGGAAATGCAGGAAGAAGATATCTGGTTCTCAACACATTTCTCTCAACTTCTGAAGTTTTCAAGGATAAACCGTGCCTACATATTAAAGTCATTCACCTGTATAAAATGTTACCCAAAGGAACACTTTGTCACCTTGAAATATTTTTATGTGAGGATTGTGAAGGAAAGACAACACGTGGTATGAAAGAAGGATCACTGAATTCAACTTCAGTGCAAAAAAGAAATATATATATATTTTCCCCTTAGGAGTTGTGGAGCCCTCATTCTTTTTGACTTTGCTTTGTTTGTGTTATTTTATTCTTCCTGTGTCTCCCATTTATCTAACTCCCTATTTGCTTCATTTTTTGTTTGTCTTTTTAAACTTCTTTTCTATATTCTACATCCCTTTGAGTGTTATCAAGAAGAGTACTNTCTATTAATCCTGGAAAATGGAAGAGNAGGAGGCTCAGGTTCTAAGACATATGCCTGAGGTTGCTAAGATGCCAAACTATGACTCAGTTAATGACCTGTGGGAACCTCTGTGTGCTCACTTCCTTGCTGTATAAGTGGCTGGGGAGAATAAATCTTTTGAGATTAGTTTCTGTATTCCCTGTGCAAAATAAAAGAAATAAAAAAGATTCCTGGCACCAATGACTGCCTAGCACAATTATTCCTCCAANTCTCAATTTGAAATCCAAGAACTCTTTTGTTTATGATAATTTCTTAGTATGTTGAAAAAAAGAAAATTTCAATCTTGTCACTGCAAATTTAGGGAAAGCATATCACCAAATTCGAAATGCTAAATGCTTAAAAATATCAGATACNTTTTAACTGAGTTTAAATAGTACTAATTTACAAGTGTCAGGGAGTTTTAATGTGTTTGAACATTCTTCTTTTTTGAAGACAAAATGACAAAGTCATCTTAATTGTTGGAANTAATATAATATCACTAACCTAGAAGCTTGTGTATTAAGCATAGTATGCTACAGCAATAGCTCAACTCTAGACTCATAGGTTGNTTGTGATCAAATAACATTCTCTAATGAAAGCTCGTTCTAAGTCTGGACACATACATGAATTAGACTAGGGTACAGCAGATGGGTTCAATCTAGAGATATGGATAAGAAGAAGGGTGAGTATATGGACATATACAGGATTAATAAGAAACTGAAGATATAAGGAATAGTACTGAGAAAACCAAGGGTTCCTTGTAGTAGAGGCTGGATTCTAAGTGAATACAGGAGAGATAATGAGTCAGGTTTGTTAATGGTTTCTAATTCTTTGAAGTGAAAAGAAAAGTTGAATGAAGTCTAGTTATAGGTTTTTTGTTTGTTCTTTATTTACCTTTTATTTATTTTTTTATTAAGGAATTTTTTATTCATTTTACATACCAACCACAGATCCCCCTCTCTTCCCTCCTCCCACCCCAGCAGCCTTTCCCCTCAACCCACCCTGCATTCTCTCCTCCAACAAGATAAGGCCTCCCATGGGAAGTCAGCAGTGCCTGGTGCATTCAGTAGAGGCAAGTCCACGTCCCACCTTCTGCATCAAGGCTGTGAAAGCTGTGCCACCATAGGTATTGGGCTCCAAGAAGCCAGCTTATGCACCAGGGATGGATCTGGATCTTACTGTTAGGGGGCTTCTTAAGTAAATCAATGCACATAACTATCTCACTTATGCTGAGGGCTTAATCCAGTGCCATGGAGGCTCCACAGCTGTTGGTTTAAAGTTTATGAGTTCCCACTACCTTGGTTTGGTTGTCTCTGTAGGTTTCCTCATCATGATCTTGATGCCCCCTTGCTCATAGAATCCCTCTTCTCTCTCTTTAGCTGGACTCCTGGAGCTCGGCCTGCTGCTTGGCTGTGGATCTCTACATCTGCTTCCATCAGTTACTGGATGAAGGCTCTATGATGACAGTTAGGGTCTTCACTTATCTGATTACTGAGGTAAGTCACTTCAGGCACCCTCTCCACTATTGCTAGTAGTCTAAGCTGCTGTCATCCTTGTGGATTCCTGGGAACTTCCCTAGCACCTGGTTTTCCCTATCCCCATGTCTCTTTCTATCATGGTATCTCTTTCATTGCTCTCCAACTCCATCCCTATTCCAGCTCTACCATCCCATTTCCTTATGTTATCATTCCCCATCCCCTACCGTCTATTGCCCCTCCTCACCCCTAGTTTATTCAGGAGATCTCATTGATTTCCCCTTCCCAGGGTGATGCATGCATCACTCTTAGGGTCCAACTTGTTAGCTAGCTTCTCTGGAGCTGTGGGTTGTAGTCTGGTTATCCTTTACTTTACAACTAGTATCAACTTATGAATGAGTGCATACCACGTTTGTCCTTCTGAGTCTTGGTTGCCTCACTCAGGAGAATATTTTCTAGTTCCATCCATTTGACTGCAAATTTCATGATGTCATTGTTTTATGCACTGAGTAGTACTCCATTGTGTATATGTACCATATTTTCTCAATCCATTCTTCAGTTGACGGGCATCTAGGTTGTTTCCAGGTTCTGGCTGTTATGAATAATGCTGCTATGAACATAATTGAACATGTGTCCTTGTGGTATGATTGAGCATTCCTTGGGTATATGCCCAATATGCCCAAGAGTGGTATAGCTGGGTCTTGAGGAAGATTGATTCCCAATATTCTGAGAAACTACCATACTGATTTTCAAAGTGGCGTATAAGTTTGGACTCCACCAATAGAGGAGGAGTGTCCCCCTTGCTATGCATCCTCTCCAACATAAGCTGTTATTAGTGTTTTTCATCTAAGCCATTCTGACAGGTGTAACATGGTATCTCAGAGTCTTTTTGATTTGCATTTCCCTGATGACTAAGTATGTTGAGCAATTCTTAAATATCTTTCAGCCATTTAAGATTTTTCTGTTGAGAATTCTCTGTTTAGCTCTGTAGCCCATTTTTTAATTGGATTGTTCAGTATTTTGATGTCTAATTTCTTGAATTCTTTATAAATTTTGGAGATCAGCCCTCTGTCAGATGTGGGATTGGTAAAGCTCTTTTCCCGTTCTGTAGGCTGTTGTTTTGTTTACTCTTCCAGAGGACCCAGGTTCAACTCCCAGCACCCACATGACAGTTCACAACTGTCTGTAATTCTAGTTCCAGAGGATCCAAAACCCTCACACAGACATATGTGCAGGCAAAAATACCAATGCACATAAAATAAAAGTACATATATAATTTAGGCTGTTGTTTTGTCTTATTTACCAGGTCCTTTTTCTTACAGAAACTTCTCAGTTTCAGAAGGTCTCATTTATTATTTGCTGCTCTCAGTGTCTGTACTACTGGTGTTATATTTAGGAAGTAGTCTCCTGTGCCATTGCATTCAAGACTACTTCCTACTTTCTCTTCTATCAGGTTCAGTATAACTGGATTTATGCTGAGATCTTTGATCCACTTGGACTTGAGTTTTATGCATGGCGATAGATATGGATCTATTTGCAATCTTCTACATATTGATGTCCAGTTAGGCTAGCACCATTTGTTGAAGGTTTTTGTTTGTTTGTTTGTTTTGTTTTGTTTTTTCCATTTTTTCCATTTACATTTTTTCCATTTTTGTCCATTTTGGCTTCTTTGTCAAAAATCAGATGTTCATAAGTGTGTGGATTAATGTCAGGGTCTTCAATTCAATCCCATTGGTCCACATGTCAGTTTTTATGCCAATATCAAGCTGTTTTTATTATTATAGCTCTATAGTAGAGCTTGAGGTCAGGGATAGTGATGCCTCCAGAGGTTGCTTTATTGTACAGGATTGTTTTAGCTATCCTGGGTTTTTTGTTTTTCTATATGAATTTGAGTATTGTTCTTTCCAGGTCTGTGAAGAACTGTGTTGGGATATTGTTGGATTTTTCATTGAATCTGTAGATTGCTTTTGGTAAGATTCCCATTTTCACTATGTTAATCCTACTTATCTATAATCATGGGAGATCTTTCCATTTTCTGATATTTTCTTCAATTTCTTTCTTCAGACACTTAGAGTTCTTATCATATAGGTCTTTCACTTGCTTAGTTAGAGTTACCCCAAGGTATTTTATATTATTTGTGGCTATTATAAATGGTGATGTTTCTCTGATTTCTTTCTCAGTCTGTTTATCATTTGTATATAGGAGAGCTACTTTTTTTTTCAAGTTAATCTTGTATCCTGCCACATTACTGAAGATGTTTATCAGCTGTAGGAGTTCCCTGGTTGAATTCTTGGGGTCACTTATGTATACTATCATATCGTCTGGAAATAGTGAAAGTTTGACTTGTTCCTTTCCAATTTGTATCCCCTTGATCTCCTTTTTTTGTCTTATTGCTCTAGTTAGGACTTCAAGTACTATATTGAATATTGAATAGATATAGAGGAGATATAGAGGAGAATGGACAGCTTTGTCTTGTTCCCGATTTTAGTGGAATCACTTTGAGTTTCTGTCCATTTAATTTGATGTTGGCTTGCTGTAAATTGCCTTTATTATGTTTAGATATGTTCCTTGTAATCCTGATCTCTCCAAGACCTTTATCATGAAGAGGTGTTGGATTTTGTCAAAGGCTTTTCAGCATCTAATGAGATGATCATGTAGTTTTTTTCCTTCAGCTTGTTTATATGGAGTATTACATTGACAGATTTTTGTATGTTGAACCATCACTGCATCTCTGGGATGAAGCCTACATGGTAATGGTGAATAATTTCTTTCAAGTGTTCCTAGATTCAGTTTGCCAGCATTTTGTTGACTATTTTTGCATCAATGTTCATGAAGGAGATTGATCTGTAATTCTCTTTCTTTGTTGAATCATTATGTAGTTTGGGTATCAGGGTTAAGTGTAGCCTCTTAAACAGAGTTTAGTAATATTCCTCTGTTTCTATTGTGTGGAACAATTTGAAGAGTATTGGTATTAGCTCTTCTTTGAAATTCTGGTAGAATTCTGCACTGAAACCATCTGGTCNAATTTTTTATTCATTTTACATACCAACCACAGATCCCCCTCTCTTCCCTCCTCCCACCCCAGCAGCCTTTCCCCTCAACCCACCCTGCATTCTCTCCTCCAACAAGATAAGGCCTCCCATGGGAAGTCAGCAGTGCCTGGTGCATTCAGTAGAGGCAAGTCCACGTCCCACCTTCTGCATCAAGGCTGTGAAAGCTGTGCCACCATAGGTATTGGGCTCCAAGAAGCCAGCTTATGCACCAGGGATGGATCTGGATCTTACTGTTAGGGGGCTTCTTAAGTAAATCAATGCACATAACTATCTCACTTATGCTGAGGGCTTAATCCAGTGCCATGGAGGCTCCACAGCTGTTGGTTTAAAGTTTATGAGTTCCCACTACCTTGGTTTGGTTGTCTCTGTAGGTTTCCTCATCATGATCTTGATGCCCCCTTGCTCATAGAATCCCTCTTCTCTCTCTTTAGCTGGACTCCTGGAGCTCGGCCTGCTGCTTGGCTGTGGATCTCTACATCTGCTTCCATCAGTTACTGGATGAAGGCTCTATGATGACAGTTAGGGTCTTCACTTATCTGATTACTGAGGTAAGTCACTTCAGGCACCCTCTCCACTATTGCTAGTAGTCTAAGCTGCTGTCATCCTTGTGGATTCCTGGGAACTTCCCTAGCACCTGGTTTTCCCTATCCCCATGTCTCTTTCTATCATGGTATCTCTTTCATTGCTCTCCAACTCCATCCCTATTCCAGCTCTACCATCCCATTTCCTTATGTTATCATTCCCCATCCCCTACCGTCTATTGCCCCTCCTCACCCCTAGTTTATTCAGGAGATCTCATTGATTTCCCCTTCCCAGGGTGATGCATGCATCACTCTTAGGGTCCAACTTGTTAGCTAGCTTCTCTGGAGCTGTGGGTTGTAGTCTGGTTATCCTTTACTTTACAACTAGTATCAACTTATGAATGAGTGCATACCACGTTTGTCCTTCTGAGTCTTGGTTGCCTCACTCAGGAGAATATTTTCTAGTTCCATCCATTTGACTGCAAATTTCATGATGTCATTGTTTTATGCACTGAGTAGTACTCCATTGTGTATATGTACCATATTTTCTCAATCCATTCTTCAGTTGACGGGCATCTAGGTTGTTTCCAGGTTCTGGCTGTTATGAATAATCTGTTTAATGACTGTTTCTATTTTGTTAGTGATTATAGATCTATTTAAAATGTTTATTTGGTCTTTATTTAATTTTAGTATGAGGTACCTATCCAGAAAATTGTCCATTTCTTTTAGATCTTCCAATTTTGTGGAATATAGGATTTTGAAATATGATCTGATTATTCCTTGGATTTCCTTGTTGTCTGTTGTTATGTCTCCATTTTCATTTCTGCTTTTGTTAATTTGGATGTTCTCTCTCTGTCTTTTGGTTAATTTGGATAAGGGCTTGTCTATCTTGTTGATTTTTTCAAAGAACCAACTCTTTGTTTCATTGATTACTTGTATTGTTCTCTTTGTTTCTATTTTATTGATTTCAGCCCTCAATTTGATTATTTCNTGGCATCTGCTCCTCCTGGGTGAGTTTGCTTCTTTTTATTCTAGAGCTTTCAGGTGTGCTGTTAAGTCACTAGTGTGAGATTTNTCCAACTTCTTTATGTGGGCATTTAGTGCTATGAATTTTCCTCTTAGCACTGCTTTCATAGTATCCCATAGGTTTGGGTATGTTGTACATTCATTTTCATTGAATTCTAGGAAATCTTTGATTTCTTTCTTTATTTCTTCCTTGATCAATTGTTGATTCAGTTGAGCATTATTCAGTTTCCAAGAGATTGTAGACTTTCTGTAATATTTGTTGATGTTGAAATCTAACTTTAAGCCATGGTGGTCCAATAAAATACAGGAGATTATTATAATTTTTTTGTATCTTTTGAAATTTGCTTTGTGACCAAGTATGTGGTCGATTTTAGATAGCTTCCATGGGGTGCTGAGAAGAAGGTATATTCTTTTGTTTTAGAGTGGAATGTTCTGTAGATATTGTTTAAGTCCATTTGAGTCACAACATCTGTTATGGCCTTTATTTCTCTGTTAAGTTTCAGTCTGGCAGCTCTGTCCATTAGTGAGAGTGGGGTGTTGAAATCTCCCACTACTAGTGTGTNGGGTTTGATATACAATTTAAGCTTTAGTAATGTTTCTTTTATATATGTGGGTGCCCTTGTCCTTGGGGCATAAATGTTNAAAAATGAGACTTTATATTGGCGGATTTTTCCTGTGATGAATATGTAATGTCCTTCCGCATCTCTTTTGATTGATTTAATTTGAAGTCTAGTTTGTTAGATATTATGATAGCTACTCCAGCTTGTTTCTTAATTCCATTTGATTGGAAAGTCTTTTCCCAGCCTTTTACTCTGAGGTAGTTTCTGTCTTTGAAGCTGAAAGATAGATCCTGTTTTTGTATCCCTTCTGTTAGCCAGTGTCTTTTTATAGGTGAGTNGAGACCATTGATATTGATGGATATTAATGACCAATGATTGTTAATTCCTGTTATTTTTTGGTGGTATTGTTGTGTTTCCCTTCTTTGGTGTTTGTTTGTGTGGGATTATCTATTGCCTGAGTTTTCATGGGTGTATCTAACTTCCTTAGGTTGGATTTTTTCTTCTAGTGCTTTCTGTAGGGCTAGATTTGTGGATAGGTATTNTTTAAATCTGGTTTTATCATGGAATATCTTGTTTATTCCATCTATGACGATTGAGAGTATTCCTGGATATAATAGTCTGGGTTGGCATCTGTGGTCTCTTAGTGTCTGCATAACATCTGTCCAGGACCTTCTGGCTTTCATAGTCTCCATTGAGAAGTCAGGTGTTACTCTGATGGGTCTGCCTTTATAAGTCACCTGGCCTTTTTTCTTTGCTGCTCTTAATATTCTTTCTTTATTCTGTATGTTTAGTGGTTTAATTATTATGTAGTGAGAGGACCTTTTGGGAGTCTAGTCTATTTGATGTTCTACAAGCTTCTTGTATCTTTATAAAATTTCTTCTTTAAGTTGGGAAAGTTGTCTTCTATGATTTTGTTGAATACATTTTTATGGTGATATTTTATCTGTGTCCCCCAATAAAATTTATCTGAGGATCAGAGAAAAAAGGGTCAGCCACTATTAGTAAACACAATAGTCATGCAATCTTAGCACATACCCTTAATCTGTCTGGATCCCTGTGAGTTCAAGGTCACACTAGGGAACAGAGCTAAGAGTGGTGACACATACCTTTAATCCCAGCATCAACCATAGAGTTCTGACAGACAGGAAGTGATGTAGCTTGGTGGAAAGAGGAAATGAGTTAGTAAAATAGAAAGATATATATATATATATGTCTGCTTAGACAGGAAATCACTCTCTCTTTGGAAGCAGCAGTATTGGTGAGGTGAGTAGCTGGTGGCTGTTCCTGTCCCTCTGATTTCTGTCAGATTTTTACCCCTATTTAGCTCTGTGTTTTTATTTAATGATACCATTTAGAAATTTGTTTATACATTTTCTGTGCCTTTGAGCTGATATTCTTCTGCTTCTTCTATCCCTATTATTCTTAGGTTTGGCCTTTTCATGGTGTCCAAGATTTCCTGGCTGTTTTGTTTTATGACTCTTTTGGCTTTAGTGTTTTCTTTGACTGATGAATCTATTTCCTCTATTGTATCCTCCATGCCAGAGATCCTCTCTTCCATCTCTCATATTCTGTTGGTCATACTTGTATATGTAGTTTTTGTTCATTTACTCAGATTTTCTATTTCCAGCATTCCTTCAGTTTCTGTTTTGTTCATTGCTTCTATTTCTTTTATCGATTCACAAGGGCATAAAGAGTGCATATATTAAGAATAGTGTTTTAANACATGTATTGCTTGCATACAGTTTAACTCAGTTTAACCATATGTATTGCTTTCAGATATTTATCATCTGCTATAGCAACTGCCAAAATAATTTCCTCTATTTAATTTTGCAACACAGTACTGATGACTTTGACCCCCTTCCTGTATAATAACACTCTAGAATTACTGATGCTATCAAATTTACCTCATCCTCTTCTCTACCTTCTTTTTCTACTTACTTGTTAATTTTTCNGATTGTAATTTTTATGCCATGTCTCCCTTTCCTTTCTTCCCTCCAAACTCCNTCATTAACCTCTTCACTCTCTTTCAAATTCATATCCTCTTTTTAAAATTGTTTGCATGCATATATGCATTTGTATATACAGATGTATCCCTTAATATAGTCAGTTGAATCTATATAATGTTTTTTGTATATTTGTTTTCAGAGCTGATCATTTAAAACTGGACAAAAAATGAGTGTGCTCCTCCTTAGAGGGAATCACATCTTCCTCGCCCAGGTTTCTTCAGTTGCTTGTAGCTCCTTGTTTAAGGTTGAGGGCGCATGGGCTTTTCTGCATCCAGCTTGGCATGTTCATTGGTGTCATCATTCACCAACTCATATTGGGTGGTCATGTTTCCGAGATATCATGAGTAGGAGACACTATCTCACAACNAATACTCCGATCCTATGTTCTTACAGTCTCTTCACATCCTCTTCTGCAATATTCCATAACCCTGAGGTGGGTGAGTGTTTTATAATGTATCCCTTGGGACTGGGATCCACCACTTGACATTTTGATTGGTTGTGTGTTTTCTGTGGTGATCTCTGTTGCAAAGAGAAGATTCATTGATGATGGAAGACAACTACTCTTTAGTAACTAGCACTCTTCTAGTTTCACCTTATATGTTACCTTCCTACTTTGTTAAGAGTGAGATCAGGTGGTGGTTTTTTTTTCCATTTTGAAAGAAACTTCTTTGAGAAACAATGGGTATACAACAAATTCTCCTCATCTCTAAATGCATATATTTAAACATATATATATATATATATATAGCATCAATGGCTATCAATATGCAAAATATGTAGAAAAGTAATGTTTTCACTGAGAATTTCCTCATATGCTCAAATATTTGAGTACTTNGACCCCAGCCCAGTTGATGGAGCTGTTAAGGGAGCTTTTGGAGGTATACTTGCTTGAGGAAATACATCCCAAGATATAGGATAGAAGAACTTCAAACCTTACCTTCCTTCCAGTTTGCCCTTCTGGTTCATATTTGAGTTTGAGTATGTGAACTTTCAGATCCTGGTCCATACTCCATGCTTGCTCAATGATGCTATACCTCCCTGCCATGATGAACACCTAGCTCTTGACCATTTCATTGAAAACTAATTTCTAGCATGTTTATTGATGGCAAATATTCAGAAACAAGGACTTCTGCTAACTGTAGAATGATTAGCTATTAACATCAAACAAATCTAAAAGTATAGATTAAACTTGATTACTCCATATAAATTAATTAACATATCAGTCCTCAGTTTACCCATTAACTAAATATGTCCTCTAAAGAGGTAGCAGAAAGATTTTAAGAGCCCAAAGTAGAAAATAACAGCAAAGAAATAGTGCTTTCTGACACAAGAAGGGCAGTTGCACATATAAATTCACATTTTGAAAAGCATGGATGAAAACCTGTACAAGCTCCAGCCAGGCAAAATTCTGGCCCAGAGATTCTGGCCACTAACTGCCAAGCTGTTGACATTTGGTAGCTACTAGGAGAAGAGTCGGTTTTCCTTGATGATGTGAATCTATTAAGTTAACCCCACACCAAGGCAGACCTGACTCTCAAGAATAGCTAGAAACTACAAAATTGATTAGGAAAAAAATAAATAAAACNTCAAAGTTGGATGAGAAGGCATGGGAATGTGAAGGTGAGAGTATTGGGAGGAGTTGGGGAGAGATTATGTTCAAAAATTTGAAAAATAAAAGCTTTTTAAAAAAGAGACAAAATTTAGATGTTTTTCTTTTCTTTTCTTTAAAATAGATTCTTCTCTCATACAGTACATTCCAACCACAGTTTCCCCTCTGTTCACTCCTCCCAGCTACCCTCCACATCCCCTCTGCCACAGATATAATCCCCTCTGTATCCTCTTCAGAAAAGAGCAGANTTTCAAGAGAAGACAGGCAAATAGGACAAAACAAGATACATTAGACAAGGCTAAAGCTCTCATATGCTGGATAAGGCAACATAATAGNAGGATAAATGTCCCAAGAACAGGNAGGCCTAAGAGTCAGATATCACCCCACCCCTACTGTTAGGAGGCCCACANAANCCCCAACCTAACAGCAATAACATATANGCAGAGGACCTGGTACAGACCCATAAAGGCCCCATGCTTGCCTCTCCAGTCTCTGTGAGCCTTGTGTAGTGGGTTCAGTTGGCCATGGTCTCCTGGTATCCTCCATCCCCNTTGACTCCTGTAATCTTTTCTCTGTCTCTTCCACTGGGAATCTTCTGGGGAGGGGTCTGATGGAGAACTCCAATTTAGACTTTCTCTCTGATAATGTCTGGCTGTGACTCTCAGCATTTGTCATATGCTCCCATCTGCTGCTGTATAAGCCTCTCTCTGGTGACTGGAAAAAGCACTGATCTATGAGTATGAGTATAGCAGAATAATATTAGATTTTTTTTTTTCCGGTTGTGTTTGCTTCTACCCTAGGTTTCTGAGCTATCTAGTCTTTCCTTCCTTGAAAGCGGGCAGTACACCGGATGGGCTCCCTCTGGTGGCCCAGATCTTAAGTTAAACTAAACGTTGGTTGGCCACTCCCACAAGTTCAGGGCTACGTTGCTCCAGGACATCTTGCAGGCGGGACATATTGTAAAGGTCGTGGGGTTTTGTGCTTCGGTTGGTGTCCCCGTTTCTCTTTCCACAGCCTGCACAATACTTTCTAGAGCCAAAGAGACTATAACATAGGAATGAAGGCTCCGTATAGGCACCAAATCGACCTCTACATTCAATAAGTTGTGTGGATATTGTCCTCAACAATGGGGCCCCGGCTGTCAGTTTTGTGAGGGNAACCTTCTGTTCTTGCATCAGCCTGGGTTGTTTAGGAATCTCCATAGGAAACCTTAGGCCAAACCCACAACCGAATACAATCCAGTCGCACCACTGAAAGCCTTGCCTGGCTAAAAAAATATGTCCAGTTCAGATTCTGTAGCCTTCATTTCTAAGAGTCCTCACTAGGGTCACACTCATAGATTCCAGAAAGTTTCCACTATTTTNGGTTTCCATAACCACCACTCAAATGATCCCCAATTACAACTGTCTCTCACCACACTCTCTCCCTCCGTCCCTCCCNGACCCTACTTGTTCCCTCCTATTCCTGTCCCCTTCTGCCACCAGCACACATACAAAATTTATTCTACTTCCCCTTCCCAGGGAGCTCCAAAATAATGTAACCATCATTATGAACTTTATATTAAAAGTTAACTACATAGTTTTATTTCTAAAGACTAATTATTTATTTATTTTAAAGTTTAATCATTTATACATAAAGGTCATAAGGGGCCTGGTTTTGCAAGTGTAATGCCCCAAGGTGGCCAGAAGAGGGCAAAGGACCCATAAAACTGGGGTTATACTTTGTCCTAAACTACTTAACATGGATGCTGGTAACTGAAATTTGGTCCTCTGAAAGAACAGTATGCATATGCATCCTAATCTACTGAACTATCTCTCTAGCTCCTGTGGTCAGCTATTATAACAAGAACAGAGTAANAATACGGAGGCAACTTAAGAATTAATACCACACCACAGAACAAATCAATTTTAGAATTACTAAGTAACATCACATTCCTTTGAAGAGTTAAGCTTATCTACTTAAATAAAACTACTAAAATATAATTTAAATTTACACTTTGCATCTTATTTCAATGATGTCAGTTGCTTCCCATTTTGAACGATTTTTGTGTGTAAGATATTGTTTCTTATTTAGTTGAATGCATTCTTATTTGGAAGTAAATCTTATCAATAAAAGGATTTATTAAAGTATCATGTATCATTTTCTGTTTTTAGAGACAAACGAATATTTGGGAAAATACTGGTACACTGTAAATTTATATGTGTTTACTGTCCATTTGAAAATTATTAGCTGCACTACATATATGAATAGTGGTATTCTATAGTTTAAATGCACATTATAAATGATATTTCTGGAACTAAATATCACAGATATAAACACAGTACTCAGCTTTATTAATAAATTGTCCTGCATGACTTTAGAAAACATTACCTTATACTTTCTAAACGGAATTTAAATAATGTCACATATATCTCTGACATATTTAAACTTTTATTTTTCTAGTGAGATCTTTTTTATTATAATTAATATAATTTAGTGTTTCAGGAAACTTTTAATTGAGAAGAACAAAGGCACAGGTATAAGTCCCAGTTTCAGGCTTTTTAACTCTGAAGCTTTTTCTTATGTACTTTATTCATACTGCAAATTATAATAACTTTTAAAATGGTCCCAAGCTAGAAAATTATAGAACAAAGAGAAGATTCAAAAATCATCAATATTTGCAAGACAAATAACACATGTATTGTATCATCAAAGAACCTTAATTCAAACCGTGAATAAAAGCATCACACTATAATATGTAGTAGTTTCTTCGTGAGGATGTTTTAATGATGCATCTAATTATATTTTAAAGGAAATCCAAAGCCTTATTTTTTCTTAATTATTTCAAGTACATGATTAAATAGTTTTATCCTCTTTAGCATGAATATTTTTAGAGAATTCCTTGAAAATCATTATTCTGGTTACATGACCAATGCATTTCTGAGCCCCACGTACATTATCTCATTAAGATATTCACAGACATGGTTGTTGTTATTCTCTTGTAATTGTGAGTCATTAAATTATTGATGTTTACTGCAATGTTAATACAAGGAATAATGAACCAACTCATTGTTTACTCATCTACCAGAATATGTATTAACTTTCAAAACATAGATGTGATAAATTATTTTATTCTTTAGCAATTTTGTGATTGTTAAATACCATCAAACCAGTGACTCTGATTCTATGAAGGGTTTGGAAGAACTGAATTTCTCAACCCATAGATACACTGATAATGAAAAGTAAGTTTCAGAATACCGTATTTTTCATGTTGTTTTGAAACTTTAATCTCCAAATTGATCACCTTCATTTGCATATTAAATTGGAAATTCTATCAAAATAATACTAATTATAATATATAAATATATAATTATAATGTATAAAATATATATAATATGGGTCAGTAATATGTTTGCCATGAAAGTCTAACTTCCTGAGTTTGGTCCAAGGATAAAACTGACACCTGAAATTTTTCTCCTGATCTTTATGTTCAAACATCTCCTTTTGGTGTACATTCAATTCCCCTACAAGTAATAATAATAATAATAATGATAATAATAATAATTTAAAACGGTGATAAATTTTACCTCAAGTGGGTGTGGTGGCACATAGTTGTGTTCCCCANACTTGCAAGGATAGGTAAGGGAGATGGTGACCTGTANACTAGCCTGCACTACACAAGGGGATCTGATCTCAAAAATAAATGATTAACTAAATTATGTCTTAATTATTGAGAAAGTTAATCTTAGTTTTGAACTTGAGTAGGTCTGGATTTAACTAAAAGTCAAGCCACTGGGCATTGCTTTGAGGGGATTCTTTTTTTT
>LZPO01028514.1:7935-21397 GCA_001675575.1 Neotoma lepida | reverse complement strand
TGTGTATGTGTGTGTGGGGGGGGGTCAGAGGGTTTACATTGGATGTTTGCTTTGATAGCTCTTCACATTACTTACTACATTCGGGTCTCTTGCCGAACATGGACTTGCCAATTCCAGGTAGTCTCATTAGCCTTCATGTCCCTGAGGTCCTTTATTTTTGCCTGGGGAGAACTGAGATTGTAGGGAGCTTTTATCTGGGTTCTCAGGAGCCCAACTTCAGTCCTTAGGCTCTCAGTGCCTGTCACCTTTTCAGTTGATGCCCTAGGGTTGTGCTGCCAACTTTGTACTGGTTACCTCTTGCTGCTTCGTGTTTGTACCTTAAAACAAAATGACAGACTAGTTATCCATTCTGCAGATCAGGGATTTGGAAGCACTTTGGTGGGTGTGTCCTGATTAGGGAGGATCTCTTATGAACTTCCAATAAAGATGCTTGCCAGACTTTGACTATCTGAAAGTTAAATAGTGGCAGAGAAGCTGTTTGCAAGATTATTCACACAGCTATTGGCCGGAGGTCTCGGTTCCTGATCTCATAATGTGTGTGAGTGCCACCATAAGAAGGCAGCTAGTTCCCCCTTGATTCTAAAATCTATGCTGTTTTCGGATTTGTGTCTCTTGATTTTTCTCCCTGTTAATGGGCTTTATTTTTCTTCTTTGACTGTCTGATGTGCTTTGTTAGTATGCCCACCATGAATGTTTTTTGTTGTAAGCAGTAGTAGTTATTACTTGAGGAGAGTCCAACTGTTTTAAGGTTTCCTTTTATTTTTCTTAAACATGAGCAGAGATTAATTTGGCTGGACCAGTGAAGCAATACTTTTCTGGGTACTGTATGTAATGGCTCTTATATTACAAGGATTTCTACTTTGGCTGATTGGATTACACCAGGATGAAGGAGCTGGAAGGTTCCTTTGTAGGCTAGACTGGGGAGTTAGTTCTGTCGTAGAACCTATGCTAGAGTGTGTGAATCCATGGGTTCAGCCCTCAGCTTCTTCCTTTCAAAACAAGACTGGTTTGCATACTCTATGTTTATGTCTCCTAGCTTTCAGTACTTTCCTTGAAACCTCATTTTTAATTTTTTTCCTTTAGAATTACATTATTTATTTTGTGTGTGTATGTGCATTTGTGTATGTACCCGTGTGTGTGTGTGTGTATGTGCGTATGTGTCTATGTACTTGTGTGCAGGTACATACATGTATGTGCATATACATGTATGTGCATATGTGTGTGCATGTGTGTGTGTGCATGTGCGTGCATGTGTTTGTATGTGCATGTAGGCAGGTACATGCATGCTACAGTGTATAATCTGAAGGTCAGTGGATAAGAGGGAGATGGTTCACTCTTTCACCACAGGAGTCATGGAGATGGAGCTCAGGCTTGATGGCATATTCCTTCACCCACTGAGTCATCTGTTTGGCCCCTTCTCCTTATTTTTAAATTCTGATGTTTTTTTCGGACTGTATTATTATGACTCATTTTTCTCATGTAACCGTGTCCATTTTAGTGTGGTGACTTTCAGAAAGTGGAGTTAGGCTGTGATTGTAAATACCTTCTCAGTGTCTCCTGTTGCATGTGTATTGGACTTTCTCTGATGCTTTCTACTTCATCCTTATTTTTATTTTTTCATGGTCATTTGGCATTTTTCTTGCTTTTACTCCACTGTTAAGAAATTTTGTTATACTCTGTTCTTCCTTTGGCAGGTTTAAATTTACTCTCTCATCTGTATGTCATTTTGATTTGTTTAATTTCCTTTCTGAGTTTAGTCAATGAGTCCATTGCTTCTTTCAGTTTCTGGTCTTGGCTTTTAGATATCTTGGTCTTGAAATGTTCATTTCCTGACACTCTAGTCCTTGTTCTAATTAGTGTATTCCTGGGTTCTGTTCTCTTGGGGTCTGCCATCACCTGAGACACTTTGCTTCTCACTGTCCGTCTGTGTGTCACAACACCTCTGGATTGGGGGACACAGATCCTTGAGTTTGTGAGTGCTTTGGTGTTTGCAATAGTTTGTGAAATTTCTGATTCAAGAACACCCTCTTCTGTTGGTGAAGGAAACTGCAGTTTATTTGATGAATTATTTTGGGGGGGGGCGGGGAGTGCTGATATGTGATGGACTCTTATTCTTGTCATCAAAGCTTAAATTTCCCACTGTTATTTTTTCTTTCTGATGTGCAGTTTCTAAAGGGTCTTTCTACCCAATCTTTTTCCTGCTCTGAAATGTTTTCAGACATCTCCTTGACTCTTCCTTTTTTCCTTTTTAAAAATAGTATCTTGCCGGGCGGTGGTGGTGCACGCCTTTAATCCCAGCGCTTGGGAGGCAGAGGCAGGCTGATCTCTGTTAGTTCGAGGCCAGCCTGGGCTACCAGGTGAGTTCCAGGAAAGGCGCCGCCACAGCTACACAGAGAAACCCTGTCTCAAAAAAAAGAAAAAATAAAAAGTATCTCACTGCGTGTCCCAGGCAAGCCTCAAACTCATGGTCCTCCTGTGTCACCTTTCTGAGTGCTAAGAGCACAGTGCACAGCTGCCCTTGCCACCTCTCCTTCAGTATTTGGTTCATATTAGGTCTCTTATTTGTTGTCGTTGCTCTGTTCTCCCAGAATTATTGGTTATTACTTCTGTACTTAACGCCAAACCGCTTATTCTTTCTTCTATTTTTTTTTTGATAATACTCCAAATTCTCATTGCTGTTGGAACCCCAGAAGGACCTCCACTCAAAAGTCATTTTCCTCCCTCCTACAAGTAATTACAAATTTATTGTGTTCTCTGACTTCTGGTTGCAAACATGAGATTTTTGTCTTTTTTCTTTTTTGCTTATATTATTAATCATTCTAGTTTTTTGGTAGGGTATGTCAGAACATTCAGGTTTAGACAACTCTTTGTACTTTTGTTGTCTGGAAGCTTGAAAAATCTGCCTTTTGAGAAAGAATAATACTTTTTAGTTGCGTTAACTACAGAAAGCCTAGTTTTGTATATTTTCTTGGAAAAGTCAAGTATTGGCCCACTTGCCCTTTTACAATGTCTGGATTTCCCAAATCTGGGACTTTGAATTTTTTTCTTTCAGGTAAAGTAGAGTTGCTTTTACTGCTTTCATGTACATTGTGCATTTCATATTGTTCTTAGACCTATGTGTGAGGTGTCTATGAAGTTAGGCTAAAGTTACTACACAATACCTTTTAGTGCTTTAATGAAATAGTGAATTATTGTTACTTGACCTTTTGAAAAGGTCAGTAGTACATTTTGCTTCATTTTTTAAAAGGACATTTAAATGTAATGAAAGTCAGAACTGTAATATTACCATGAAAGTAAAGGTTATGGGGTAGATTTAATTGTATTCCTCTGTTTTTGAATCTGCTTTGAGGGAGTCTGCTAAAATTCCACATGGTAATTGTTTTTCAAGAATTTTATTACTCTTTTCATTTTATATTGTTGGAGTAAAAGATTACATTTCTGTTTGTCTTCTTCTGCTTCTTTTTGCTCAGATTTCACTGATGTCATCCTATTTAAGCTACAGAGTTTAAACTGCTTACCTAGCCACTTTTGAAAGAAAGTAAAACCAATATATTTTTCACAGAACACACTTTCCTTTCCATAGACTTTGAAGAAAATTTTTCTATAACTAGTGAATATTTAGATTTAAAAAGTTAATGTACTACTTATTTTATTTTTGAAGATTAACTGTATAAATTGTTTCAGAGTGTACGCATGCATGTGTGTGTGTGTGTGTGTGTGTGTGTGTGTGTGTGTGTGTGTGTGCTGATGTACACACCTGCTTTGGTGTATATATGTCTGTGGTAGGTTGCAGAGAACTTTGACTGTCCTGCTCTGCTGTTCTCTGTTATTTTAAGACATGGTCTCTTATTGAACTTGGAGCTAGGCTGGAGGCCAGCAAGCCCCAGAGATCCTCCTGCCTCCATGGACACTGCACTGGGGTTACAGGCTTTTTATGTGGGTGCTGGGATTTGAACTTAGATCTTCATGCTTGTGCAGCAAGCTGCTTACCTGCCCAGACATCTCTCTAGTCCCTAAAATTATCTGTTATGTCTAAACACTGAGGTTATATAACATTATATTTTCATTTTATTAAAGCTTAGGAATTGCAAACTTAAAATCTGAATATATTATATATTCTTATTTTATATTGTCATTTATTTTTTCCTTATCCATAGCAACTTTAAGCAATATTCTTTTTGGTGAATTTATACTTTAAGAAATAAATTTTTGTATGTTTGCTAACAATTTCATAGTATTTCTTTTCCTTTGTCTTTTTCTTTAAAAATCCAGTCCTGCCAGGCTGTGGTGGTGCACGTCTTTAATCCCAGCACTTGGGAGGCAGAGTCAGGTGGATCTCTGTGAGATCCTGGTCTACAAAATGAGTCCCAGGACATGCTCCAAAGCTGCACAGAGAAACCCTGTCTCAGTAAACAAAACAAACAAACAAAAAAAGTCCCGGCCCTATCTAAATGTTGTGTAATTTCCCATATATATGTATATGTATATATATTGCTTATATTTTTCAAGTAAGTATAAAAAATATAGCTAAACTTGATATCCTTTATAAATGTAGGACAATATGTTTTGTGTGACATTAACGTTTTGGCATTAAGTGAAAGAAATAAATTTGCACTTTTCTTTTCCACAGGGAAGCGACTTTCACCTCAGAATAGTGCTACCTAAAGATCTGCAATTGAAGAAGGCAAGGTGATGTCGTGTTTGCTTTTATACATGTGTTAGTGGAATAGGAGGCCTGATATCAGATGGTTCTGCTGAGGAAAGTTTTGCAGAAGTATTTATCAACATAGTACCAATATCCCCAAAACATTTCTGGTTCTTCCAAACCAGTTTGTCATTTGCAAATCACTGTTAATTTTCAAAGTTAACACATCAATTCTCTATTGGTTTTTATTGAAAGCAGCAAAGAACAATTGTGTATACTTCCCTAATAAGTTCGGAGTAGGAATTTAAGGGGGCAATGCGAAGGATTAGAAGACTTCCGCAGCTTTCCAGTGATATTTATTGCACACACATAGTCTTATACTTTGGAAAGAACCATTCTGTTACCTTGGTCCTGGTATACAGTGTGAGTAAAATTGACTGTCACAGAAACAGCTCTTCAAAAGATGGTTTTGCCTTCAATATCTGAGAAAAGAAAAAGAAACCAGAAATGTTTAAAAGTAGAAACACAAGGATTTTATGACTGATCATAATACAGGTTGTGTTGTTTTTTTAGTGAATGAGTGAGAAAAAAGGAAATTGAAAATTATAAATTGCTCTGTAGAAAAGACATGTGGATATGGAAGGAAGAGTCATGGAATTCTGAAGCTGATATGAACTTAAGGATCTTAATTCANTGAGGAGAAAATATAGCAAGGATAAGCTAGGGAACACCACAGTACAGATATCATTAATAAGAGACCAAGTTGGTGGCAAAGGATGGGAAGCATATTAGTGGGAATGCTGCTGATGGGGGGACACTTGCAAAGACCACTGTGCTACTAAGAGAGGAGATGGGGTAGGGATAGAGTTTAACACAGAGTAGAGGAAATGGTGGTGGGCTAGAAAGGATGTAGTTTGGAAAACCCAAACTTTATTTATTTATTTATTTTTACTTATTTACTTATTTGTTTATTTTTGGTTTTTCAAGACAGGGTGCCTCTGTATAGCCTTGGCTGCCCTGGAACTCCCTCTGTAGATCAAGCTAACCTCCAATGTTGTTTTAATTTCATCACAGTGATTGTGCCTTAATCTAATGCTACTTCAGCAATTGCAACTCCACAGTTACTGGCTTGCTTCTCTACAGCAGCCCAGCTGCTCAGGCCACAACCTGACAGGAATTCTGTTCCCACAGGCACTGTCCCTGTCTTTGACATTAAAGGTAGCTTTAACTAAATCTCTATTGTTCTTTATAAATAAGACTCAAGATTCAAATGCTGGGGTGAAAACCTGTGAGCTCAGAGAGTCTGAGTAGCAACTAGCTAGCAACTAGTTCTCTCCTTGCTGGCATCTCCAAAATACCTGTGCTTCCACTCTGCCAAACCAGAAAAGGCCATGCTACTCTAAATCCCTCCCTACTTCCTATGTCTCTCTATCTCTTCTGGATGCCTTCTGATGCTCTGTGATTAGTTCCTGTCAACTAGTTGCTAACTCAGCCTCCTGATCCAAGGTTAATTTTATTCAATCAATGCAAATGCAAACTTGGGATTCATAGTGTGATCAAATATCCCCTAACATTTCCCCCTTTTTGTCTAAATAAAAAGGAAAGGTTTTAACTCTAACACAGTAAAACTATATACAATAAGAACAATTATCAAGTAAATATTGGATTTACAATGTCTAGTCCATTTGTTTTTGGCATATTCAGAGAAACTATTATCTATCCTATCTTGGTGAATCCAATGTTTTGTACCTAATTTACTTTCTATCCTGACTTATATCACAAACCCAAAACTATCTTTTTAGACTTCAAAACATTGAAAGTTTAAATAAACAAGTTAAGCTTTTATGTCTCTCAGCCTATACACCTTAAACTTTTGTGAGTTTCTTCTCTAAATTTGGTAACNTGGAAAACTCTAACTTTAACTATCTCATCTTCGACTCCATCAGGGACCCAAGAAGAATATAATATTACTTGAGTAAACAGAAAGAGCAGAGCAAACAACTTCTAAAACTATAGAAATGACAGAAGCAGCTGGCTGCCTAGACAGTCCACCCAAGTTTCCTCCACAATATCGGGGCATCCATCTTCAGCTTTCAGGCCTAGAATATCTGACAGACTTTTCTGTGAAGCAAGAAATTTGAAAGACTGTCCTACCTTGTCTTAGCAAAGTTTGGCAATTTTCTTCTTTTGTGCTTTGTTCATCCAATTTGGATAACATATTGTCACCAGTTGAGGCAAGGGCAGTTTCTTGCCCAGTGGCTAACTTTACCACATTGAAAACAAACTCCATATAGAGGTTCTTTGATGCCCATCATCCTTTTTCGAAGCAAATTGATGCTACCAGGAGCAGATGTGTCTCATTGTCGTGAAAAGCCTTAGGTTATTAAACATCTTAAATGCCATATTCTCTAGGTCTCTGAAATGTTTGTAGGTCTCTGAAGTGTTTGAAGACCACCTGTCTATCTAAAATATATCTGTTTAACCTTGAAAACATACCTAACATAACTACAAGTTTGATTATTCTAGATGACTAATTACTTACCTGTATTTCTTAATTTTACATTACATTTTAAAATAAGCTGCATAGGTATAATACCTTAAATAAGAGTAGAAACATATATACAGCAAAACAAAAATAACCTGAAATTTGTATCAATGTATAAAAATCCATGCCAATGTAAAATATTTGAGATTAGTAGATGCTTTTTAGTTTAAAGTAGATTCAGTAATCTACCCTTTTATCCTATCCTTTCCGTATCCCTGTTTTTTTCTTTCAAAAAGAGATCCTTGTATCAATCTCCCTTGCTTAGTTTCCTCTCTTACCATGACCAGTAACAGTTTTTAAACAACCCCCCCTAAATAATGACAAACATTCATAACCCACTGAATGACCAAAACCCACCCACTCCACCTCTTGGGAATGTGGGCATCATATTCTTAAAATTACTTCCTGATGTCTGGGGGCAACTTCATCTTTAGGGGACCCTGAGAAAATTGAGATAATGGTCAAGTCCTGGGAAAACTAGCTGTAACATTGTTGTCCAGTCTGTGTGTAATGGGAAAGTGCAGGGCTTATCTGAAGTCCTGGAAGAACTAACCACATTATTTTTTGTTTAGTCTGTATGTAATGGGAAACTGCAGGGCTTATCTCAAGTCCTANCTAGAGTATTCTATGAGGCTGGACCATCTCAGCTAATTGCCTTGAAATTGGCCTGAGCAATTTATAATTCAAAGCTGATCTTTGGGTGGTGTTTGTCAGCTTATTGGTGTTACCACAGTCCAAGTAGAATCATTGCTGTGACCCCATCATCCTTTTGGAAACTTCAAAGGTCACTGTTAGGAATGACCATGATACACTGCAGAAAAATTAAACATGTTAAATGTTATATGCAGCAGATCTCAGAAAGGTTAAAGGACCACAATCTCTTAAGCTTTTCTGGGGTACACATACTTAATTCCTAGTTACCTGCTTCAGACTCAAGCCCAGAATCACATACAGGAAGCTAGATGAAGCAAATTTCTAGAATTAGTTAGTACTCTATATGACCACTAATATCATGACAGAAAATTTAAATATATATGTATATATTAATCTTATAAATTTTGAGATAATATTTATATCTTAAGAAAAGTTTTAAAGAGTAAAAATAAAGCCAAAGGATTATGAGATTAGTTCCAATAAAATAGTCCCTTAATTTTGATTTTTCTTCTGTCCCATACCACGTGGCTCTGAGACAGAGATGAGACAGAGATTTTGGATTTTCCTTTAACAAGCATGCTTGAGTTTAGAGAACAAGAGAGCCATGCTCCAACTCCAAAGCTGGCTTTGATTTTTTAATTGAATTGAGACTACAAAAAGATCATTTAACTTGTATGTTTATGAGAGCAACAAAAACAATCATTTGGGAAGATTTATGAAATTTTATCCTATTGGAATGTGCTATACTGTTAGGCCAATTTTACTCCTTTTTTAGGGGACATTTTTCTCTAGATGATTCATCCTTCTTCTTCAGATGTCTCATTTGTCCAGTGGTCTTCAGATTCCTTAGTTGAATGCTTTTATTCTCCTGGAAAGACAAAAACAAAACTCTTCTCCAACCCTAACATTGGGGAGTTCCTTTTTGGTCAGGTTATATCTTTGTTAAGGCAAAATGTTTTTTGGCAACAGAAAAAGTATCATCTTTAATAGTAAAAATAAATATATTTTTTTACCTGATCAAATGAAAGGCATTTATTAGTCTTATAAGTTAGTTTGGATTCAATGGCCAAGCTATTTGATGAACTATCACCTCTCCTAATCAAGAAGTCTCTCTTATTTGAATCCAATCTTTATCAATCTTGATGGTATCCATAGCTTTTCTTCTCCTGTGGAAAAAAAGCAAAACCTCTTCCCCATCCTAACGCAAATAATCCTGGTTTCCATTCTGAGGTCAACACATCTTTAAAATATATAGACTGATTAGTTTTTTTATCATCCAATGTCTCTCCACAGCCATTGTTCCTTTTTCATTAGCATTTAAAAATTTAGAGTCAATAAAGCACTGTATAATCTATATCTGGAGGTTTTTATTACCTCTTTCTGTTTATTGAGCATATCTATTAAAATTCAATTAGATCTNTCTATAACTGCTTGTCCTGTAGGATTGTGTGGTATACCTATAATATGCTTTATGTTGTAATATGCAGAAATACTGTTTTATTTTACTAGAGACATGTGCTGAAGCATTGTCAAGTCTTAATTTGTACAGGTATCCTCCTAATGGCCATGACTTCTAATAAATCTGTAATTACAGAATCAATCTTTCCAAAACTTAAAGCAGTTGCCCATTGAAATCCTGGATATGTATCTATGGTGTGGTGCACATACTTTAATTTTCCAAATTCTGCAAAATGGAACACATTGTTTGGTCAAATTTTATTTCTTTGACTACCTTTTGGGTTACTTCCTGTGGGTAATGGAGTTTGATTATACAGAGAACAAGTAGGACATTTCCTTATAATTTTGTTGACTTGTTGCCAGGTGATAGAAAGATCTTTCTTCAAATCTTTGCTGTTAAAATGGTGTTTCTAATGAATTCTGAGCCTTCTAGCACATTTCCTACCAATAGCTGATCAATGTCATCATTACCTTGTGGTATAGGGCCTGGTATCCCTATATGGGATCTGATATGTGTTATATACAAAGGGTGATTTCTGTTTCTGATTACTTGTTGTAGTCAAATTAATAACAAAGTTAATTCTGAATCATCTGGAATATGTAAAACAACTCTTTCTGAATATTGAGAGTCAGTAACTCTATTAAGAGGTTCTGGAAAATCTAGTAATACCATGGGAATAGCATATCATTCTGATTTCTTAACTGGATCATAAGGGCTTTGAGCCACTTTATTTAATTTTACTGATTTATAACCGGCCTTTTCTGATTTATTTGCATCAGTATAGAATGTAGGAGCTCCTGAAATTAGTGTTCCTTTTATTATATGAGGGAGAATCCAATTAGTTCTTTTTATAAATTGAAGTATCTTATTTTGGGGATATTTGTTGGTAATCTCTCCCAAGAAATTACTGCAAGCTCTTTGCCAATTATTATTTTTTGCCCATAATGAGGCAATCTCAGCNTTAGTAAAAATTTCCACAATTTCTGCTGGGTCTATTCCTGTTAGTTGACAAAGTCTTAATTTTCCTTTTAGAGTCAACTCAGAAAACTTTTCTACATAGATCTTTAATTTTTTACTCGTTTGTGTGGTAAAAATATTCATTCTCAGATATTATCGTCTCCCTGCATAAGAATTCCTGTAGGAGAATGAGTAGAAGGTAAAATAACCAGAATACAGTCAAGCTCTGGACCCAAGCAATCCATGTGTGCATCCTGTAATTTCTTTTTTTTCAGAGCCAATTCTCTTTCAGCCTCAACTGATAGTTTTCTTGGACTTTTTAAGTCTTTATCACCTCCTAAGGTTTGAAATAAATTACTTAGTTCTTGAATTGTTAATCTATTTGTGGGATGTAGCCAGTTAATATCTCCCAGCAATTTTGAAAATCATTAAGAGTTCATAATTGATCTCTTCTGATTTGTACTTTGTGATTGAATTTTCTGCAAAACTACTTATATTCTAAATAATTAATAAAGTCCCCTCTTTGTGGTTTTTCAGGAGCAATTTGTAATCCCCAACGAGGCAAAATTCTCTTTACCTCATCAAACATTTTTCTAAAGCATCTGCATCTGAATCAACCAATAAGATATCATGCATATAATGGTAAACTATGGATTGAGGAAACTGTTTACAAATTAGTTCTAATGGCTGTTGTACAAAATATTGACACAAGGTGTGTCTGTTTAACATTCCGTGTGGAAGAAGAACCTTTTAACAGCCTGAGAATTATTAAAAGTAGGCACTGTGAAGGCAAATTTGTCTCTATCATGTTCTTGTAAAGATATAATAAAAAAGCAGTCTTTTAAATCAATCACTATAATAGACCATACTTTAGGTAATAAAGAAGGCAAAGGAATTCCAGGCTGTAAAGAACCCATTGGTTGAATCACCTTATTTATGGCTCTAAAATCTGTTAACATTCTCCATTTTCCAGATTTCTATTTAATAACAAATATAGGAGAATTCCAAGAACTGGTTAAATTTTCAATCTGTTGAGCATTTAGCTGCTCCTGTACCAGATGTTTTAATGCCTNTAATTTTTCTGATGCCAAAAGTCATTGTTCTACACACACAGTTCACCAATTCATTAGTTAACTGTAAGAAAAAGTTTTTCTGTGTCCTGCCCGGGCTCCCGCGGCCACTCAGACCCAAGTAAACACACAGAGGCTTATATCATTTACAAACTTATGGCCTAATGGCTCAGGCTTCCCATTAGCTAACTCTTACATCTTAAATTAACCCATTTCTATAAATCTATACTTGCCACGTGGCTTGTGGCTCACCGATACCTTTACATCTTGCTTCTCCTGGCAGTGACTAACAGCGTCCACTCAGCTCTGCTTTCTCTCTTTCTAGTTAGAATGTCCCAGCTAACCTTATTCTGCCTCACCATTGGCCAAGAGCTTTATTTATCAACCAATCAGAGCAGCACACATTTACAGCATACAGAAAGGCATTCCTATCAGTTAACCATTTTAAAGGTAGAGCCGTTGGTACCTTTGAAAGATCAGCAGCTTTTATACCCTGCTTATGTACAACCTGAACAGTGAATGACTGTCCTTGATTATACCTTTTAATAGTTTTCTCATGAGCATACATTAATTTATGTTTTTTTTCTGAGATTGGGGGAATGTTAATCTGTGTTTTCCATTGCTGCAACAAATTGCATCCTCATACATTCATTGCTATGTTAGCCACATATGGTTTTAATTTTCCTGTCTGTCCTTCTGGCCCTATACACTCAACCCATCTTGCACTTTGTTTTACCTGAGATAAAGTTCCANTCCCTAGAAGCTGAACATTTACCTCCTGAGTAGGCCAATCCGGATGCCAAGATTTTGGTGAAATTATTGTTACATCTGCACCTATNTTCACTAAACCCACAATTTCAATGCCATTTATTTGTATTTTTTAGCCTTGGTCTTTGAACATTTATAGAAGTTTGCCAAAATACTTGTTTTATGATCTCTCCTAAAAATTTTGTTTTATCTACAGAAGCGATTCTGTAATCCAGAGCAGTATGGTTTTTAATAACAGGCATTAAGTCTTTTAATTGCTCTGTGGAGGGGTTTCTCCAATGTAGACAGAGAATTATTGAGCCAGATTTGACATTGGGGCTTGTGAGAGGCCCACTAAGGTGTTTCCCGATGGCAAAGGGTTATCATGTCTGTCTCATGTTGATCTGAATTCATTAGTCAAACTTCGGCCTTTGCCACACCTTCTACATATTCCAGAAGGCTTGGGCCTTCTGTTTGGATTATCTCGAGAAAAAACATTATTTCTAGGAACATCTTGCCTACAATCTCTTTTCAAATGACCCAGTTTACCAGAATTAAAACATGACCTTTTGATTTTCCTTAAAATTTTTAGAAATCGCTTCTCCTATCCAAGTAGCATCAGAAGTGTGAGATCCAGTATCAGCTGTATTCAGGATCCACTCATCTATGGGTGCTGATCTTGACTTTAAAGGCCTAATCACCATTTTGCATTCTGAAATAGCATTTTCAAAAGCCAAATATTTAATTAATATTTGTCCAACATCTGAATCTGATAATCTATTTACAGCTGAGGTTAATCTTCGTAAAAAATCACTGAAGGCTTCTTTTGAGCATTGTATAATTTTAGTAAATGACTCAGGCTTCTTTCCTGATTCTTCAGCCCTATCCCAAGCATTCAAAGCTGCTATATGGCATAGAACCAAGGTGTTATCATCAAATACAGACTGTCTTTGTAAATCAGCATACTGGTCTTCACCCAGAGGCTGGTCTTGGGAAATTTCATGACCTCCTTCATTGTTCTAGGACCATTGCTTCCTCTCTCCACCATGTTCTCCATTGTAACTGAGGATTAGCTTCCAATACTGCTGTAACTAAATCTTTCCAGTCTTGTGAAATAATTCTGTTCTTAGTTGTCCATGAATTTAACATCTGCCTCACAAATGGTGAATACATACCATTTGAAACAACTGCTTTCTTAAATCTCTTCAAATCTAACATTTCTACTTTATTCCAGGTAACTTCTGCATAGCCTTAGGGGTGTCTGTTATCTGGTGGTCATTCTTGTGTGGTAACTGGATAAATTAAGGTTGATATTCTAATAACCTTAGGCCCCTGCTCTTCAGTTTCATAGTGCAATGGTGACATAGGTTCTGCTCTAAATTCCT